>CATIWR010199936.1:0-38944 GCA_949677035.1 Omphalea diandra | reverse complement strand
TAAAACACACGGTTGTAAGGTTGTGTGTGAGCCCGTAAAACACACTGTTGTAAGTTGAGTGTGAGCTTGTAAAACACTAGTGATTGAGTGAAATACCCAATTGGTGAATTGGGGAGTGGACGTAGGGTTGGTTAATACCCGAACCATTATAAATCGCTTGTGTTCATTATTCTCATTATTCTTCCCCTCTTCTTTATTTTTAAATTTTTATACACCAATTCAACCCCCCTTCTTGGTGGCAAGGGCCAACACCTTTTATAAAAACTTTATAGGCCCTAATTCCTAATATTATTTGCAACTTATACTACAGCTAGATACAAAACATTTTATATTAGATTATAGACCCTAGTTCCTTGGAATCCATAATCATCCAAATTCCATGCATATTAAAATCCAAACAATTCTCAACTAAACCAAACTGAAAATACCTATTGCTTTCCTGCATCATATAATGATCAACCCAAGATATAGAATCACACAAAGCACTACATTAAATACGACACACCACACACAAAAGAATGTCCGTAATTAGCCACACTACAATTAAAACTGTCATTTGGAAAAGATATAATCAAGTAGATAAAACTTCACAGCAATAATATAAGTCCAACTAAATGGAATAGTTAATAGTATGAGAAAATGTAAAGATGAAAACAATCTGCAAACACTTGTAACATAAAAAAAATTGCAACCTACATCATCAATTAATATGGACATTGAGACTGAAGATCTAAAAATTCGTAAAAACTACTTACTTCCAATCTAAATTTATGCAACAAAGGAGATAACTTTATCAGCCGAGACAAACCAAGGAGGTCGTCAGAATTAAATGCAATAACTTTGACTGTCAACTGCTTGAGATTGGTCAGTTCAGAGAATTCCATGAACTCCAAATTTGTCTGCAAGACAAATAAACTAAGAAATTATATCAAACACACGTGGTTGCAGAAGGTGTGTTGGAGCAGAATTTATGTCCTAACCTTGTACAAATATATGTCGAGTGCAAGGGTCTCCAGCTGAGAAAAGCAGCTTGAAAAGAGGCCAAAAGCAAAATCAGTGCGACGAGATCGAGCACCAATAGACAAATCAACCAAACGTGGAAGGTTCTGAATTTTCAAGTCAATTTTTTCTCCAAAATAACAGAATGAGACAATATTTGGGGCACAAATATCGAGGCATTTCAAAGAGTTGCAAGCGTTTATTTCTAAGTATTTCAATGGGAGTGATGAACCAGCAACTTTTAAACTTGACAGAAGATCTGAAGACTGCACAGACAATTGTTCAAGCAGCGGACAATTTGACAAGAACTGCTCAATGAGTTCCCCAGTTATATTCACATACTTCAAACAAAGCGACCTTAAGAACTTAATGCTGGATAAACCATGTGATGTTCCGACGAAGCTAAACCAATCAGCCGGAAAAGCATACTGAGGCCGTTCAAAGAAAATAAATAGGTACAAGTCTATCTTAAGCCTTTGAACTTTTTTCGACATAGCAAAGCGAATCCACTTATCAAGATGAGGACTATCACGAGCATCCAGATGAAAACAAACTGTAAACTCATCCAAATTTGATCCCATATGGGATTCCACTACCTGATTCACCAATGCTACATACTTTTTTCTCTCTTTTAGCAGCAAAATCCGACTACAGTTAATTTCATCCATTTTTTCAGAAGCATCAAAGTTTAAATTAGAAGTTAAAGTCCACAACTTTTTCCATCTGCTAGATAGAACACAAGTTCTTGCAGCTTCTTTAATTGTTAAACGAGATAGAATGGAACCAACAATGTCCTCTGGTAGTTGGCTGATTCTATCCTCCTCCAAATAAGTTCCAAGCTAAATCGCAATAAATACGGAAACCAAATTGATCATATCAGAACATAAACAAATGAAAAACAAAATTACCACATTAGGACATAACAATTAACATCCGTTAGAGACAGAAATTGCATTTAAGTTCGTCTTCCATGCTAGAGATGGTTATATATATATATATATATATATATATATAAAACAAATCAAAGGAAGATGAAGATGAAAAGAGTGAAAGGAAATGAATTGACCTTCTGATTAGGGTGGAGGCAGGAAAGCTGAATTCTTTCGCCCATCTGAAAGAGAGCTCCGGTGGACGTAATCGTGCCCGTCGACGGAGCAGAAAATGTGTAAATAACAGTATATATGTCGATGAAGTCTTTCGTATTTAGAATATGTGTAGCTAAGTTGAACAAAAATTGGTAGAGGGCTGATCAAGTTAAGTCTCTTTTAATATTGCAAACTGCCTTAAAATTATTTAAAAAACCAAAGTTAGTTTTTATTATTATTATTATTATTTTTGTTCAATTGGTGAGAATACCTATGGAAATAAATTCCTCTAAATTATCACGTGGTTGTAGGAATAGGGTGAATAAAAGAATTCGATAAATCCAACTACTGAAATCAATTCAAAAAATTGGATTAATTAGTTTGATTAATTCAGTTTCAGTTTCAATTTTAGTTTTTTTTTAAAAAAAAATTTATATTAAAAACTGCAATTAATTGAATTGAATGATTTTTATGATAATTATAGCAAGTCTAAAATTAAATTCCAGAGAGATATTAGTCCAGTAACCTACTCCCAAGATATTTTACTTCAGTACAAACTTATCAGATGTTATTAGTATTTAAGTTGAATCAAGATTCTTTCACAAGCTCCATACCTTAATGCTTGAATTACGCACTTTTAACTGATTATTCTATGTGAGTAACTAACCAAATATTATATATATATGATCAAATATTTTATATAAAAGAAAATATGAAAAATATTATTTTATTTTTTTAATTTGAACCATAAATTTTAATTTGTATAATTTTGATTATTTGCAATATTCATTGTTAATCATATGAATGATAACTTCTTTAACACTATTTGTTTCACTTACCAGCTTTCATATGAATTATTTTATTATTTTTTAATATATTTCTATAAGTGTTATTTTATATATATATATATATATATATATATATATATATATATATGAAACTTAAGTTATTTTAAGCTTAGGTGATTAGTTTCTTTATATATAGGGGTCGATTTTTAATTTTTATTTTATATTATATGTAGTTAAATTATTGTAGCTTACGGTTTTATTTTTCTAGATTTTATACAAAAATTAAGTTTCAGATTATACTATAGAGATATTGATACAATTTTTACAGATAATGTTAATAAAACTTTTAAAATAATTAAGTTTTGACCTTCCAAGATATAATTGGACGCTGCAAAACTTTTAAAAAATTTATAATATCAATTTTTTAGCAATAATATCAGATGAATATTTGATTGACGATATTTGATATTTTTTGAATCACAAAATAAGTATATCATCTTCTATAATATAACTAGTTTTAATTTTTTTTTTTATTGTTTTTAGGATTAAATAGTTAATATCATGAATATGAAGTCATCTAATCAAAGAAGTTAATTATTTACATGTGTAGAAGTGAGAAATGACTATTTGAATTTAAATTATGTCATTATTATTATTATTGACATGTTCAAGTAGGATTCTTTATATTGCAAACATGACATTAAGTTGAAGTACAAAAACATTTCATATTCGGATTACATTGAATTATTTGTGATTTTGACTTACATTAAATTATCTGTGATTTTGACTTGTTTTTTGTAAAAAATACTATTTTAATTTTTTTAAAAAAATTATAAAATGTAAATTTAAATTAAATTAAAGACAAGCCATGTCAGATTTTTTGAGTCATAAGGAGTTGATAAGTTAAATTAGTCTATAGAATTAATTTCATGAACTTATGTGTAAAGATAATCGTGTAGTTGCTATAAATTTAATATCACATATTATAACATAATATATGGGCTTATTAAAAAATTAATAATTGATAAATTTTATAATTTTTCAATATTACCAGTAATTTATAACAAAATATAAATATATAACGAGTTATCACATGCATTAATATATATATTAAAATTAATTTAGATATTATTAAGAAAAATTGCAACAATATCTCTTATCTTATAAGCTCTTCTTTCTAATTACTAATTCTATTTCCTATTCAATACAAGGCATCAAATAGTTAAATACAATAAAAATGAAATATGTAATCAATAAGCAGAAGTGTTAAAATTAATTTGAAGAAACGTAAATTAAACTCAAACCAGTATTAGTCACATTAGCATTAGGATCTGTATGGTTGAACTTTATATGTGATTATGAAATTTCAAATTTAAAATATTATTGAAAATTTTATATTAGTTGTTCTACATAAATTATAATGTTTTCTGATTTTGTGAGAAATTTAATATTTTTTAATTAACCTTTTGAGCGTAGTTTTCAATATCAATATGAATTATTGTTTTAATAATGATTCTTAATTTCTTTTTCATTATTTGTTTGTACCACTATATTTTTACATTGAGTTGTTTATATATATATATATATATATATGTGTGTGTGTGTGTGTGATGGTTATTTTATTTAGTAACGTATTATTCTAGAAAAACTTATAATTTCATACTTTTCTTATATGATTTTATTATTATTTTCAATATTATTAATGAGTTCTTTTTATAATATATTTTGTTGTAGGCATAATTATTAAAGGCACAAAGCGCACGAAAGCGCTAAAGGGTCTTAGAGTTTAGGCACAGACACGTGCATGAGTGACATGAGAGGTGCAAAAGTTAAAATTTTTTATTATTGGACTATTAGCAAAGTGATATAATATTATAACTATTAATATTAAATACACATTAAGTAATAATAAAAAACATACACAAAAAAAAAAAACTTAATAAAAGTTTCAAATTTTAAACATACAAGACTCCTAAGCTTCCTCAAATTGTTTCTTCTTCTATTATTTGTCAACAACTTCTTCTTTTTCTTCTTCTATTTTTTTTTTTTAGCTAGAGCAAAGTTCTTTCCTCTTCTTTTGTTTTTTTTAGCAATTTTCTTCTTTTTCTTTTTCTTTTTCTTTTTTTTCTTTTTCTTCTTCTTCTTCTTTTTCTTCTATTTTTTTGGCCGGAGCATATCTCTTTCTTGCTCTAACTTTCTATTTTTTTTTCGTTTTTTACTATTGGAGTAGATTTATTGTTTTTTTTTGTTTTTTCTTGAAATAATTAAGTGTGGTAAGATAAACCAAAAATGTTTTTTAATTTTTAATTAATAATTCAGATTTACTCGCACATAAAACAAAAAAAAAAAACAAATATGTAAAGATTGTCACAAAGGCATGCCTTAAGGGCGTCTCGCCTAAGGCTCAAGGTACACCAACAACGTTGGCGTTTAGTGCGTCTTGCGTCTTAGGCACACCTTTAACAACTATGATTGTAGGATAGATTGTATACACAATAATATTGTATTTGAATGAGTTTCAAATTATATAGATATATTATATATTATTAATTAGTTCCTATAAATTTGGTAATTAATGAAGTGGTACCTTAACATGATTTTACTGGCAAAATTCATTTTATATAGGCCCTTGAACTTTATAAATTTATGCTCTCAAATCCTTAGACTTAATTTTGTATTTTTAAAATCCTTGTACTATGCACAATGCTAACTTGAAGTCTCTTCATTAACAAAATTTGGAGAAAAGGTGACATGTGTCATGAAAAAGAGTTGAAAATAAAAAAAGATCATAAATGGATGTCAACTAGAGAGAAAATAAGTTGATTTAGATATTATGAAATGACTATATTAAATTTTTATTTTCTACTAACTCTTATATATATATACACACACACACTCGCTCACTATCTCAATCCATTTAATCATCAATAGATAATTATCAACATTAAAAAGAAAACGAACTTGTTAATTGAGTGAAATGAACCCTATAAATCACCAAACAAAAACTTCATTAATTTTTTTCATAATTGGATTATTTTCATTATTGGTTATTTCTATAAAAAAAATCTTAACATGTGTTTTTTTCCTCATAACAGTTAGTAGTTATCCATCTAACGCATCAAATACTCTAAAATTTGTAGCCTAAGAAATTTAAAAATATTATAGAATAGTAGAGATAATATTTATAAAATGAATAATTTGAAAATACGAATAAATGAAAACAAAGAAACTAAGTAGGTAATTGACTAAAAATTTAAAACATGAGAAAAAAACGATGATTTGCGTGGAAAAATAAAAGGATAATAGAATATTTATAGTGTTTGAAAAATAAATAAAAATTTTAAAAAGAATTATATGATCATTACACTACAATAGACATATTTTGGCAATAGGATAACCATTGGCCCCATTTATTAAAAAAAAAAAAAAAGACCAATATAATCATTGGTAACAATTATATTGATTTTAAAATTATTTAATTTTATTGTTCAATCATTAGTTTTGTCTAATTTAGGGGCTAAAGCCCTTAAAATTGAGATTGGACTACCTAATAAAAGGTTTCAAGTTATTTTAAGCCTAGAAAATTAAGTCAGCAATCTGAGTTGAATTTGACTCAATCCTAATTCGGTATCGATTCAAACTTGATCTATTTGTTATGATTGTAAGAAGAGAGTGTGATAAGGTTAAATATATGGATGTAATATAGGGATGAAGATAGTTAGACTCATAAATAGTAGTGTTTTGTGAGAGAATTTAGAGAAGGAGGTCTTTCAAAAATGAACCAAAAATCCATTTGTATTGAGATTGTGAGTATTGATAATGAATAAGAATAGAATCTAAGTCATTGATCTAATGTCAGCTGGCAAGATCTAGTATATGTATGTGTAGGGCTCATTAATAAAAGAACTTATATATATGAGTGTGTGTGGACCAAAATGGGCTAAACTAAATAAAGATTGAGCCTATATTTTGTAAAGGGGCTAAATCAAATTATTTATCCATACAAGTGAGTTCTATTAATTTTTGAATTATACATATTGAGATATTATGAAATTATTTCAATCACAAACCCAAACACTTGCATTTTATGAAATTATATCAAGCATAAAAACACAAATGAAACGAGTAAAACCAAAGTAAAAACTATTGTCTCTCCACCTTGATCAACCGATTGGTGAATTTGTTGGCAATCTTGAAGGAGAAAATAAAGATGATGACCAAATCGCAAAGCTGGCATCAACAGATTGGCTGGAAACGGATGGATGTGGAGAAGATTTGCATTAGAGTAGAAGGCATTGTAGAAGTGTCAGATTTATTTAGATTCATTAGTACAAAAGATAATGAGGTTCTTGACCCTTATCATATTGGATCGCATGAAGCTCAAAGTTGTTATTTTCTACAAAGGAAAAGGATTACTAGGGGAGACCAAATGTACTTCAAAGCTATATGAATTGCTCAAAGACGAGCTCGCCTTTCTAGCTGAAGTTCAGTATAACGTTAAAATTAATAAAAATTAAAAAGGTGAGTCATGACATAGTTAGATTTGTCTGTTCAATTTATTCACTTAAATAATGGTAAATGAAAAGTTTGTGATGTAGAGATAAGATTAGTGACATTATTTTTTAATTAAAGGTTTTTTTTTTTTGAGAAATTCACTTGTTATTGACGTTTGCTTGATGTGCCCTAATTTACTCTAATGTTGGAGCATCCCTAACATGAATCTTCATTCATTAATAATTATAATTAAACATCTTAGAATCCATTTTCATTAGTTATATCTTTCCCAAATGATAGTTTTAATTGTAGTGTGGCTAATTATAGACTTCTTATGTGAATATGGGTGTTGTATTTGGTGTGGTGCTTTTTGGGATTCTATATTTGGGTTTGATCTTTATATGATGTAGGAAAGTAATAAGTATTTTCAGTTTGGTTTAGTTATATTTTACCTTGGACTAAGCTCACCATGTCTCTCTCTCTCTCTCTCATACACACACACACATATATATATAGAGAGAGAGTAAAATCTCTATATAGTCATATTTTTAGAATCTTATTTATTACTATGAAGATGTTATAACTTGATAGAGTTATAGGTACTAAACTTTATACACTAAGTACACACACACACATACTATATATATATATGTGTGTGTGTGTGTGTAAAGAGAGAGAGAGTAAAATCTTTACATAGTCATATTTTTGGAATCTTATTTATTACTATGAAAAGGTTATAACTTAATAGAGTTATAGGTACTAAATTTTATATACTAAGTATACATTGATAAATGACCATTTGCTTTAAAAAAAAAAAATATAAGTTGACCTTTTCTAGTTGTAAATGCAATATGAATAGTTTAAAATTATTTATAAACATGTCATTAATCTTATTTGTGAAATAATAACAAAATGAGAGAATATTTGTATATTCTCAACTCTATATAGATAAATATAAAGTTTTTTGGAATTAACTTGTGTATTTTCAACACTATATAGGTAAATAAAATAATCTTTTATTTATTTTTTTAATATATGTACATGCTTTTTTAATTAATTATATTGAAACACATAAATAATGAAACATATAGTATAACACTATTATCTTAACTTTTAATGTAGCATGATATATATTTTCAAAATATACATGTATAATTATATTTTATGTAAAGATATATTTTCTTAAGATGAGGCTTTAAAAATTTATAACTTATTACAATGTAAAGTTTATTCATATTTAAAATTGATCTGAGTTGGAGGCATAATTTTTTATAATTATGCAGTGTTTATTCTATATAGAGTATTATTATATAAAAATTTTATTGTGTGCGTCTATATATATATATATATAATTGAAGCGGAAACTGTGGTCGCTTCGGCTGATTAAGCAATTGGTCAAGTCATTGATTCTCTTGAACGAGAAGAGTGAGACTGTGGCTAAAGCGGGAGCGGTCAACAAAAATTAAGTGTGGTTTTATATGTTAAAAATTTTCAAATTTTGAATTTTCTTTTTACGGATGCTTACATTTAATCTACCTAATGGCTTCTTATGCTTGGATTTTCCCTTTGATACGCAATCGACGTAAAAAAATTAAAATAAGTAAAATGTTGCGCCTTCAACATGTGACGATGCAAAAGAATGCAAAGATAAATTTCATGGGCCCAGACAATAAAACCATCAGGAAGCCGCGAGCGTGTGATGTTATTATTATTATTTTTTTTGTCAAATTGAAAAGAAATATAAGTTTTATATGACTGTCATTTGGCACATTAGAGTGTTTCTATTGTAGCTTAAAAAATATAAATATGATTTTATATTATTACAAATGAGTGATAAGATTAATTTTGGAGCTACATTTTAATTGCTTTATGTTTTACCATATAAAAGATTAGATACAAAAATTTCATAACAAATGTAAATTAATTTTAGAACCATAATTTATTTGAATGTATTATTTATTATGTATAAATTTTTCTATTAAAATTTTTCATATATAATTTGATTAAACCTATTGATTGAATTTTTCTTGAATTATATTGAATATTATAATTTGAACAAAATACATTATACATATATTGAAATAAAACTAATTGAATTGAGATTAAGTTTTACTGTTTTAAGTTACTATAGATTTATTTAATAATTTAGTAAATAAATGATATTTTAATTGAAATTTACTTTTAAAATCAAATAAATTATCAGAGATTCTGCTACTGCAGAAGCAATGCAAGCATAATCTCTGTTTGCAGCATAAGCAAATATTTTGCTTAAAGATTTTTATGAAAATCTGTTACATGATAAATAAATAATAAAAAATTGAAAAATTAAAATAATGACCGTTTATATAAAGTAATATTCGCTAGTTTAAACATTAATCAACTCGTTTTGCTAAAT
This sequence comes from Omphalea diandra, assembly GCA_949677035.1. Lineage (NCBI taxonomy): Eukaryota > Viridiplantae > Streptophyta > Magnoliopsida > Malpighiales > Euphorbiaceae > Omphalea > Omphalea diandra. The sequence continues at coordinate 29,183 of CATIWR010199936.1, read as the reverse complement.
ACTTTTAAATTTATTCTATTTATATAAAAAAAATTTTATTTATCATATTTCTCTAAATTTTCTTTTACGCTCATTTACAAATTACCTCGTAAGACTTCGTGAGCGATGATGATGTTATCCTGAATGTATCTTTGAGGCAGAAACGCAGAGTGTTGGATCGTCAACAAAATTTTGAACCATGGCTTTAGTGTGTTCACCAAGACCCTCGAGAGAATTTTATATAAGAAATTACAACTTCTTATTGGGCGAAAGTCTGAAAAGGTTTCTGCATTTTGTACCTTAGGGATCGAACTTATGCTTGTGTGATTTAAATCCTTGGGCATTCGCTGCGAATTGCAGAAATAGGACACCATTTTCCACACATCCATCTTCATAATCTCCCGGTTGCGTTGATCCCTGGTGCTTTTTGGCGCCCCATATCGAAAACAGCTCGTTTGACTTCTACCATCGATATTTGTTTCTCAAGAGGTTCTTTCATTTCTTCTGAGATTAACCTCGGCACCCAAGACAGAACCTCTTCAACAGCATCTATCTTCTCCAGCTTATGTAGTTCTTTGTAAAAATAAACTGCTTCTTTCTCAATGGCCTCTATCCCCGACACCCATTCTCCATTAATCCCCTTAATTTTAGTAAGCCTATTGCTTCTCCTCGTCTGCATAACGGCTTGATGAAAAAATCGGGTATTTTGGTTCTCGCGATTTATCCAGTTGAGTCGGAAGCGTTGATGCCAATAAACTTCTTCCATGTTGAATTCATGCTCCAGCTCCCTTGTACACCTAGTTTCTAGTTCACGCAGTTCTTCAGTATATGGGTTGTTGTGGATATTCTCTAAGTTCTCCATCAGACGCTCAATCTTCAATCTAGAATTACCTATCTTCTCTTTGCCCCAATTCGCCAGCGCCTGTTTGCATCTCTCCGATGTCTACATAATTGAAAAATTGGAGATCCCAGACGACTCCTCCATCCTGGCATTAGGAATTACCTGCTCAAACTCATCTTCAAAAAGCCAACGGTTATCCATGCGAAAACCTCTTCTCACCTTCTTTTGTTGCGGATGTACTTTTTAAGCAAGTTGAAAAGACGAAAGAAATATATCATAGGGGTTCAATTTTTGCGAGTATAAGTAAACCTCATGATCGATGTGTCATTGCCTTCTTAAGTTGAGACCTGATGTTAAAACACATTTTTCAGTGTCAACTTGGTAATGATATGTCCTTTGAGTTTGATCCTTGGCTTGGTTGAATCTTTAGTGGACAATGGAAATACCATTCAAGCCTTAATATGTATTCTCATTATTGTCAAATTTCAAGTTTCTTGTGCCTTTGCATGTGCTCAACTTTTGATTTGCATTGCATAGGAAATCCTGGTTTTCCTTCTTGTGTTTCCTTCATCATTTTACATTAATTGAAGCCTATTGCAAAGATTCCATGTTTGCCTTTTGTAGAGGATCGGTTTCTAGATGTTTGTTTTCATGTTTAGTTTTATTCCACCGATTTATTTTACGATAACTTTGGAGACTGCTTTGGTAAAATTCAATTTTCTTTGCGGGTTACCTTCTTTATTCTTTTATTCAATTTTATTACTAAATAAACATGTAGCATTAGCTGTATGGAGAATAGTTTCATTTTTCATCATCTTTGTCTGCCTTCTTAGCAGTCTGTGCGAAAGGATCCATAACTTTGAATTACGAATATCTATGGAAGAAGTTTGAGTTTACTTGAAGCACAATTGGGGAGTTAGCATAGATGGACCTCCTAAGCCTGCAATGATAACAATATTTTAACTTTATAGTGCGACTCTACTTGAATATTCCAACTTTGACCAGTGAAGTAACAATCCTCATTACCTCACATCTAAAGTTAAGTGGTAGGACCTGGATTTATTCCAATAAACACTGTAAAGATTTAAACTCTTGAACTTTAATAGCAAAATTTTCTCAAGAGTAGTTGCGATGGAGCTTTTGTTGAGTTATAATAATTGCATCGCTTAACATTTGAATTATTTATTAATAATTAAATGATGTGTATGCGTGAGCATATATATATATATATATATATATATATATATATATATATATATATATATATATATATATATGTGTGTGTGTGTGAAATTATTTTATCCTTTCTCCTAATTTTTTTTTTCTGGTTTCACCTCTGTTTCGGCAACAACCTTGGTGTCATGGCCAATGATTTTATATATGTGAAGCCAGCCAGACTCCTGTGATTTTCTCCATTTTTTGGAGCAAATTTCTTCAGTTGATTGCAGGTTTCAACCATTCAACATCATCCATCCTTTCCCACTAATAGTTCAATTATAAACTTACAATGCTATTTACTAGCAAAAAAACCTAACAGTATAATACATAAAAATTCCTATAAAATACCAACCAATGCTATCCGAAGCCCGTTTTTATCAGGACATGAGCATCCTGCAAGATTGCTGTTACTATTTTTCAAGGGCAGAATATGACACTTATAGGCTTCTGGCATCCACTATAAGCGTTGCTATATTTTATCATGTAAGGAAACCAAATAGTCGAGAACTGTTGTAAGCTTGGTGTCCAAGTTCAAGCCCAAGCCCTTATGAAACTATAACAACTAACTGCAAAAGCGCACGATTGGGAATGTCCTCCAAGAAATCCCATCAAGTCAATCTCAAGCCTTTTAACTCTCTTTCCCATTGTACAGGAAATCCATTTATCAAGATGGCAGTCGCAACTTCTATCCAAATCAAAACAAACACTAAACTCAATCTAAATCTGAACCCTGATGATGGGAGTCCACAACTAGTCTCAACCCATCTTACATGTTCTTTTCCGTTTTCAGGGATTTCTGATTTAGTTTGATTCCCCGCTTTGTTTTTGAGCTTCAAAACTTAAATGGGTGATTGAAGTCCACGAATTTTTACTGAATTTGTAGCATTATAGGTTAAGACCTTAGCCCAATTTAAATGGGCTAAGCTCAAAAGAGATTAGCTCTGTAAATTTACTTGTGGCGCCCAAATTGCTTAAATTGGCACTATTTGCCCAGCCCAAGGTTTGTCATCTTTCTTTTTTTTGGGAGGGGGAGGGAATGGGGGCTGGGGGCTTGGGAGGAAGGAGAAATTTTAACATGAACTACGTTCAGTACATCAGATTATGAACCATCCAATTATAAACTACTGTATATGACAATTTCCTATTTTTTAGATTGCATTTTCTAATTATTTCAAAACCACTATTCGAAAGTGTATTATGTATATGCCTCTCATTAGATAGTCTTTAGTCTAACATGGTAAATCTAGACTATGGAAGAATTTTACAGATGAGGATTTGTTGTCTATATTTAAAAAATAAGCTATTAGATTTAATTTAAAGTTTCAACTATTAATTAAAGGAGTCCATTTTTCATTAATCTCATCCTTATTTGTCATATATTACGTGATCAAAGCAAGTTACCAATTTGGCTAAAACAATTTTGAGTTCATATAACTGACAGATTTTTTTTGTTCGCGAATTAGTAACAAAAGCGTGCAACTGACTTTTTTTTTAAAAAAAAGGTTTCATGAAAACGCAATCTAAGATATTTAATTATAATTTTTAATGAATGAATATTGATGTTAGGGATGTTCCAACATTAAAGTAAATTAGAGCACATCAAGTAAACGTCATTTACAAGTAAATTTTCCCCAAACAAAATTAATTAAAGATTAACGTCACTCACTTACAAGTGAATTTTCCCCAAACAACATTAATTAAAGATTAACGTCACTGACCCTTATCTTTACAGCACACACTTTTGATTTACCAGTTTATTTAAGTGAACAAATTGAACCTCACCCTGTAAAAAGGGCAAAGACATATCCAACCATGACATAACCCATCTTTCCCCTCATCTCTCCCACTAAAAAAAAGGCCCAATGATGTTATTTGTGGTGTTTTTATAATGATTAACTAACTTAATATGGTAGTATAAAACTAATCAAACCTGGTTGGCAACCAAACTAATGGAAGATTGACATCTTCTCAATACTTGATTTTGGAAAAAGGGCAATGATGCCAAGAAAGAATGAGGTAAGATAATTGGGGACACATTATTGGGTGGTTTTTATGTAATTAAATATATATATTGGTCAGGCAAAAGCATTGGCTCTTTTATTGACTCTAAAGGGGGGAGAAAGAATTAACTATGGACCACTAAGAAAAAGTGCACTCTATATGTTTCTAAAAGTCGCCTCTTTATCTTTGCTCGGTTGAAAAAAATGGCTGTAGTTGGTGAGGTCACAGCACAGGAAGGTGGGCTACTAGCAATACAAGCATCTAAACAAGGAGATGCGTATATTGGTATGTTATATAAATAAAGGTAAATTGTAAATTGGGTGTCTAATTTTTTTAATTTTAATATTTAGGTAATTTTTTATTTAATTAAGTGTTTGAATTGATAAAATTATATTTAATGTAGTGTTTTTTTATTTGATCGTATAAAATTTGTAATTAGCCTGAAATGGATACAAAATGATGTGAACCTGCTACAAGTTTTGTTTAATACATGCAGCATCAAACTAGCTATAAGAAATTAAATATCTACATAGTATTTTTTTTTAGATGAATATACCTAGTATTTTTTTTTAGATGAATATACCAAATCTTATAATTTTTTTCATAAATTTATCAAAGCAAAATTAGTAAGAAAAATAAGGATGAGAAACAAATCTTGTATGTATACCTTGTCGATTATGTTCCGTAGCATATGAGTGGTAGAAGGTATTTTACAGTGAAGGTGTTTACCTTCACTTTCTCATTACCGGTGAGTGGAAACAAGGACAGTGACCTGTCCCGAGATCACAGCCAAGTGTATGTATATATAGACTTCATCAGTTGCCCATCCATTTTATCAGCTAACATGATCTAATATGATGGGGCTAATTCTATTATTTTATGAGTGCATGGAAAAAATACTATAGATTATTAATCTTGAACGACTATGGTAAATCATATTATCCTGCAGTATTTATGATTGAAACAGTCTCTTGTTAAGTCTTATGGAAAGATATGGATAAATAAGTCCTTACAAAAAGTTTTGTGCTGTCAAAAACTTGATTGGGAATTGATATACGGTGTACGAAGATTCTTACAGATGGTAACTATTTCACTTTATGAGGGCCTCAATTTGAGTAACCTTTTCATGATACAACAGAGAAAAACGAGGACTAGAAAGGTTTGAGGCGAATACGTGTCCAATGAGAAATGAAATTGCAGTTGTAGCGGGGCATTGATTAACTACAGTTACCTAACCATCCATCATGTCATTTCATCTAATCTTATATAATCTAACCCATAATATCATTTAATCTATCTATACCCTTTTTTCAACCAATCACTCTTTTATTGTTGTTTACAAGCCATAGGGATTATTATGGCTATGACAACTAAAATTTTAGGATTTAGAGAATAGGAAAAAAGATTTTCTCTTCGTTCCATAATATTTAACGTTGTAGAATTTTTTTTATTTTAATATAATTACTATTCTACATTATTAATGTAATATTAATTACATAATTTTTTAAATTTATCTTCATCATCATTTCATCTTCATCTTCTAATTAAATATTTTCTTATTAGTATTAGTGTGAAGTTTTAGTTGAAGACAATTAAGAGTATATTAATTAATATCAATTGAAATTATTTTTAATTAATTATTTTCTTAATCTAAGTGCACAACTCTAACAAGACAAATATTATGAAATGGAGGAAATGTGTGATTAGTGTTTCTCAATTAATTTATTTTTTCTTTAGCTTATTACACTGTTAAAATAAAAATGACTAACTAAACTTAAGAATCACTGACGTTTTAACAATTGATTAACAAATATTAGGATTCTTTAAAAACTAAAATATTATAATTTAGTATTATAAAATTTTTTTATTTTTTCGCCAAAATTACAATGAGGTGAGAATATCAAACTCAAAACTTAAAAGTATACTAAGTCTAAATATATAAAATTATGATATGAAGATTCATAATCTCTTAAAATTATTAATTGATTGAAACGTTTATACACCATACATTTGCTATGCACATTGAAGGCACACCTGTGCAGTTTGGGTAGGTTTCTAACATTTATGTGAAATATGGTTGATTCTTGATTCCTGCAATACTAGCCAATGTTCTAAAGAATCCACATAGGTTGCCCAATCACATTCCAAATATGTTGGGGGAAGAGGGAGATAAGATGATAATATCAACTAATCTTTGTATTTGCTTTCTTTTTCTTCATTAGTTGGGATGTTTGGAGTTTGGTCAAACACTCAAAACGGAAAGTTGGCTAACCAATCTTCCAGTCCAGAAATTTTTTAAGATTGCAGAGCTTGCACATTACAATGTGTTTCTACACACACACACACACACACAACAAACAAATGGGAGTCATAATAGCAATGAAACCCCACAAGCAACAGAAGTAGCACTCGCAAAATCCATATTAAAAAGAACAAAGTTGCTGATATGGTATCAAACACAAACCAACAAAATTTTCAGTTGCCCATCCTTTTTTTTTTGGGTCCTTTTTCTTCTGTCCAATAAATTGATTGTCATGTGTCATCACACTAACCTTGCTACGAAGACGCAACTTTTTTCTTACCCTTATTTTGTTTATTTGTTTAATACAAATCATTAATCAATCATCTATAAATGAATATTGTCATTTTCAAAAAAAATTATTTTAGAGATTTAAATGAATATTGTCATTTTTTAAAAAATTATCTTAGAGATTTAAATGAATATTGTCATTTTTTAAATTATTGTTTTGATAGTTCTATATTATACCATGTCATACTACAAAAAAAAAAAAAAAAAAAAACTAAAAATTAGCTTCTAAAAAAATCAATAACGATTAAATAAGGTAAAGATATTTACTGATGTAAAACAAAAAGCCTAAAAGTTTTATATGTGATAGTTAAAAATTCAAAGGAAAAATTCCTAATAGGCTATTTCTTAAAGATTCTAATATATATTCTTTTAAAAAAAAAGCGATACCCTAATTATAAGCAATAGTGAATTTTATAGTCGCGAATTTAAAAATATCATCAAATAACTTTATCCAATCCAATGATGAATAATAATTTTTATCTAATTTAACGATATCTAATCCAATAGTGAATAATAATTTCTATTTGATATAACGATGAATTATTAATTACGATATTAAAATGTAATAATGTAAACTGCACTAAATGTGATAATAGAAAAGGAAAATTAGCATTTCATAAGATTTTTCATTTTTAGATTTCTGTTGCATTTTTTATGTAGATTATCTCTTTCTTTTGATGCATACTTTTGGTTTTCTTTAACAATTTTAGTATTCATAAAAAGAGTTAGTTAATCACTAATAATTTTTTAGAATAAAAAAATTAGATATTTTATTAATTTAATAAATAGTACAAAAAAATATGTACAAAATCTGATAAGGTTATATGTTTTTAGAACAAATTTGAAGATAAACCACATATGTGATTTCAAAATCTAAATGATAGATAATTTGATTTATAAAAATAAATCATATTGATAAACATTTAATTGGATCAACTAGTGCGAAATACACTTGATAATAATCTTCTGTCATTGTTTAACTATTTGGTTTTTTTAAAAGTCCAATATGATTTTTACAAACTACAAATCTATTTAATAAGTATCTTTCTTGTATCATGGACTAACCAACAAAATATTAGATCTAAACACTAAATATTGAAACTTCCACTATAAAAAGTTATAATAACAAAATATATAAATCAATAATAATATAGGAACATAAAAATCTTAAGATATGAAAAAATAAATTTAAATAAATTCAAAAAATGAATAAATTTAAATATTATTTCAAGATTTGAAGAAATAAATAAGAATATAGATTTTTGAAAAAAATGATGGTTCTAATAAAAATGGTAAGAAACGATTTTCTAAATCGGATGTAAAAAAAAGAGAGAGAGCAAAGTGAGTGAGGGAGAGAAAGTTTCCACTTTCCACAGGCAGACAGGCAGGATGAATGTTGATTGCTTACACAATAACTGGAAGAAGCATATGAGGTAGCGGAAATGCTGAGGTCGTTTTCTAGATGATACGCAATACCCACTCACAGCAATTGCTAACACTCAAGCCTCTATTCCATGACTGCACTCCCACATTTAAATGTGTTTTTTTTACTCCATTACTCGTCTTGTGAAATTTAGACTGAATCCCATATTAGCTTCTAAAACATTACTTTTAGTCTCGCCTTCAGAGTTTGGACTTGAAAAATAAAATCCACATCACTCGGTTAAATTGAAAGAATGGAGGTTCTTGAATCCTAAATCTCTCATATATATGTTTTGAAGCACATAAAGAGACCTAAAATTTCCAGTCAATACGTTTTATCAGAGAATTTATTTAATCACAAACTCCCACTTAGATGCTCATCATATATGTTTTGTGTGGATATATCCCCTTTGCAACCGATTTTGACAATATTAATATTAATAAAATAAAGTGTGAATGTGAATAGGGTGGCGAGACTGACAAAGGAAGCATCCTAGCACATGCCTGTGTTCATATTCTACATGTTCAAGCCTCTAAGGGCCCTTGAGCAGAGGGAACAACCCATAACATAAGGGGACACCTTTGCTCCTTGTGATGCACATTCTTTTTTTAACTTGCTAATTTATATCCTCATTGGTTGACTAGAAGAACCCCTTTTTTAAAAAAAAAAAAAAAATTTGGCCCACTAGCTAGGACCTTAATTCAATTCCTTTTTTAACAATTGACTACAGTTGCAGCTCTAATCACTTTTGATTTTCAATGAGTTCATTATTTTGGCATTCAATTCTATTATCATCAGGTTGGAGTCCACTGCTGCTAAATGGAAGATTTATCTTACAGCTTGCACTAGAATAGATTAATGAGGTTAAAAGATGAAATGACAATAGATATAAATATTTTATTTTATTTTCAGGTATAATTTTAATGAAAATGAAAGATTAATAGATGTTAAATTTTTAAAATCCAATTTAGGGATAAACAATGAAATGAAAAATGTGTTAAAATAAAATATATTATAAGATAAATATAACTTTAATAATATTTAATGCAACAATTTGTATTTTAGATATAATTTTCATTTTAATTTTTTAATTAACTTTCTCATATTTTAAAATTATAAAACAAAGTTAATGTTAATATTTTATTTAACTTTATATTATTTTTTTAAAACTCACAAATAAAATAAAGGTAATTAGCTTTCAATTACTTTTTATTTTATTTTATTACTTCACATTTTTTCATCACGTTCAAAACTTTCATGCAAAATGTCATGCACTTATATAGACTTGGTATGTTATGAGTTATGAAGCACATATATCTTATCAGTAAACCTGATTTTCTTTCTTATTTACTAATTATTAATTGTCTCCCCTATATATATATATATCCTGAAATCACCAGATGAATTAATATGATTCACAAAAGTAGAAGGTAATATTATTATACAAAAAATATGTGTGATATTCTAATTTTTACATCAACTACTATATCATTATACTTCTACTGCTGCCACTGATTCTCGATGCTAAGGAATATTTGGTGAGGGCAAGAGAAGAGTAGCCATCAAAATTTTCCACAGAATCCAGACAGGCCTTTTTTATACTCATATTTAATGCTTACTACCATGTCATTCAGTTTTCCTACCATGTGGGATTGGGAGGTCTTTCCCATCGCACCTACCTGACGCCATATGTGTCAGATAACGTTGTTGGCTAAGTGGGTCTTTAATTTAAAGGGTAATCACTATTTGACTTGCCCTTAATTTTATTTCCTTTTGACTATAATAGAATTAATCAATATTTTTAAAATAAGATTGGCAAGTAAAAACAGTCAATCGATTAGTTTACTGATCAATCGGTCCGACCGATCTGATTGTTCTAATTCATTTAGTCTAATAATAAATAAAAATTAAAAATATATTAAATAAATTTTAAAATAAAAACTTATAAATATATTTGTAGCACTTAAAAATATGAAAATTACCTTGAAATGAACAAAATCTAATCAAATCAATTATCGATTTAATTTTTAATTTTATCAATCCGACTGACCAATCTAATTTAGTTTTCAAGAAATTAATTGAAGGATTTACATATTTGTGTAGAGAAGTGATCAAGCTCGATCGTTTCTGCCCAATCAAAAATATGCCATATGTCAAGTATATTATTAATAGTATATAATAAAATAAATATTCAAATTATACAAAATAGTAATTCAATATTAAACTAAAAAAATAAATTGTAAAATATTATAACAATAAAATTGAATTTCGAGAGTAATGTCGTGTAATACAAATAATTTAAAAGAATTTTGTTAACTAAAATAACATGTAATAGTAAATAAAAAACTATAAAAGAATATAATTCAAATAGTATTTTTCAGTGAAAATAATAATATAATATTACCGCTAAATTTAAAGTAAAATAAGGTAAAATTACAACATAAAACTATAAATAACAATATTACTAGATAATATTTTTTTGGAAAATAGAATGTTTAGAAATATAATATTAAATTAATAAAATGAAATCATTTAAGATAAAAAAAACTAAATAATTAATGAAAATATGAGATAATAGAATATAAATTTATAAAACTGAGATAATATTTAAAATTATTCAAATCCAAATAATTTTGCATTATAAAATATAAATATTTATTTAAAAATCAATCTATGACATGCATGGGTAAATTTATTTTTAAATTTCATAATAAAAATATTAAAATTTTATTAATTTTTTCAAAATATAAATGGCACTTTTATTTTTAATGACAATGCATTATCTATTTTGTTTTAAAATATTATGATAGTTTTATATTTGATTTCACTTTCTGATTAAAAAAAAAAAACTTTATGTGAAATTGATCCCGATTGCTTATTAAATCAAATAGTTAACAGGAATTATTTTTATTTTTAATTTCACTTGATTTAATTTCAATTCAAGAATTTTAGTTGAACAAACTGTAAAATATATATTTCAAGTTCATCATTACTTTTTAATTTATCATTGAAATTATTCCCTAAATTGCTCTCTTTATCTTAGAAAAATAGACTTGTTTCTATTTTCACAAGATCAATCAAGAGAATTTAATTAATCTAGCTGAAATAATTAATTTTACTTATATTTTCTATTATATCCTTATATTAAATAGAATAATTCCTATTATTCCAACTATAATATAGTGGCATTTCATATTTATTGATAGCAAGAGATATTAAATAGGGGCATGTTAAGAAACTAAAAAATTAATTATACTTTTAAAAAGAAAAATGAACAATGATTTGGGACTTATAAAAAGGAAAGTAATTTTTATGGAATGAAGAGAGTATTAAATTGAGATACAAATTATAATTAAAACTTAATTAATTAAACTTTCAGTTACATTATATTTGGTATGAATGAATTTCATAATTTTTTATGAAATTCATTTGTAAATTAATATTTTATTTGTTTAATATAAATAAAAATTTATTTATAATTCTATTTCATTAAATCTTAGAATTAATTGCAATTAAATCAAATTCTATCAAATTTAATAAAATTTGCAAATCAATTCTAAAGTTATAATGTTTTTTATTATAACAAAAATATCCTTAATTAAAATATTTTTTTTTGCACTTTTCTTTCTCTTTTTTCTTCTTTTTTTCCTTCTTTCTTTTTATTCTCTCTGTTTTTTCTTATTTTTTATATTTATAGAAATTTAAAAAATGAAAGGATATTTTTATACAATAAAAATATTTTATTGAATTCTATGATTTAAACATAGAAATTCATTTGTAAATAAATTTTTTAAGAAATTCATTTGTAAATGAAATGAATTTTAAGTTATAATTAAACTAAACACAAGATTAGAAACAAAATTACAGCAAGTACCAATGTAAACTATAGTAGTATTATACTTGTTTCCAAAATTTAAAACTTTTGAGTTGGAATTAGAATCATAACTTAATTAATTAATAAAAAATCTAGCATCACGTTTCAATTGTAATTTTTGTAATTTTAATGCACATACAGATAAATTTAGGGAAAAAATGTCAAATACCCAAATGACTTATGATTTTTTTTTTTTGGAAGACCACAGTACCAAACCTGCTGAAAATGTCAAATATTTAGTTAATTCATAACTAAAAATGGGTAAGTATTGGTTGGTGAATACTCTTTCATTCAGAAGTAGATTAATATAATGAAAAATTGTTTTATACAATAAAAAAAAATCTTGGGTGAATCTAGTTTATCAATTAGGATTATGAATTCTATATTATATATTTGATATGTGACATTATTTATTTAAAATTTATTAAATTTAATATTAAATATAAGCTATCTAATCATAGTTATCTATTTTGCACATAATTATGTATACCAAATTTAATAAATTTTAAACAAATAATGTCACATATCAAATATATAATTGAGAGTTTATAATCCTAGTTGACGAATTGATTTTACCTAAAAATTTATTGTTTTGTACATGGATTTTCCTTTTCTAATCTACTACTGATAAAGTCTTTGGATTTGTTGAATTAGATACAATTAGAGGTGATCAAAAATCAGATCAAACTGAAAAACCTCATCAAACTGAGTTGATTACATTCAGTTTGATTTGATTATTTGATAAAATCGGTTCGATTTTAATTTTAAAAAAATTTCAGTTTTTTAGATAAAAAATTAAATTAACCAAAGTTATTAATAAATCAAATCAATTTGAATCAAATCAAATTTAAAATATATGTAATTTAATCAAATCAAACTAAACTGAATTTATAGGTTCGGTTCGATTCAACTTATAGATACATAAATTTTGATTTAATTGATTCAATTAATTTAATTTTTTTAAAAATTTATGTTTAATTTTAAATATATAAAATTTAATTTATTTAATTTTAATAAAAAACTGAATCGAATTAACCAAACTGAGAATTTGTTTTAGGTACAATGTATGTGAACAGATAGAGCAGGAAGAACCCATAATTCCTTTAATTTCTAAAATTATAGACAAAATCCAACTAAATTACCCTAAAATTTACTATTTATGAATCAAAATCCTCTATCCTAATCCTAAAAACCAAGAGGATTCAGTACAAGTCACTGGGCCCAGCCTCCCAATTATCTTCCAACTTGTAATAACTTCACCACTCATCAGTAACCCTTATATATATATATATATATATATATATATATATATATATATAAAGAAAATAAAATATTCTATATATGTACCCTGTTGGAGTAAAACTCAATTAACAAACACAAAATACTATACCAAAAAAAAAAAAATCAATCAATAAAAATTATTCAATAGGAATAGGCCAATCGCTGAATCACACGATCCCTCATGATCCCATTGTAGAGAGCCACTCTGTTTTCAGGCATTCCTCTACTTTTACCACCACCACCACCACTTTTCTTGAACTTTGGTGGTGGAGAAGATGAGTTATTGCCAAGAACGATGGCTCGACGTTGCCTCCTGAAGTTTTCCCCATCTCCTCTTGGATCCACCACATCCTCCGCAAAGTGCACCTTCTTCTTCTTGTTTTTCTTGCTCGTCTTCTTCCCAACTTGATGACAATAACCCAGAAACCAAAAATCAGCATACGAAAACAAGACAAGAGCAAGAGAAAGAAGAAGGGTATATGCTCTTGTGTTGAATTCCTGTAAGTACGTACCTGGTGAGAAACAGGAGCGTAGAACTTGTTGAGAAGACTGCGGGATATGGTGATCGTCGACGATAGAAAACGGGGAGGGAGGGAGAGACTTTTGAAGGCGAAGAGCGAGAAGAATTACGGTGCCGGAGACAGCCATGGCGGTGGCAAGAACCACACACTGTGAGGAGAGCATAGAGGACATGGTTGAAAAAGAGAGATAGAAGAAACTGAATAAGTGAATGGCAAAGGAGAATATGCCCTTGTGTTGTGGGGTTTTACATGGGGACACATGGAAGCAGAAGGGATAAATAAATATGTACACAGCCTACCCTGGTGGTTGCACTGTGGAAAATTATTATGTTTATGCTCTCACAATCAAATTGACCTTTTTTTTAATTATTATTATAAGAATGGAAATGGATTGGTGGGGTTTTCTCATTTTGGAAATAATATTAAAGGGCAAAAATTTTTAATTTGATTATTTGTGATTAGATATCACCTACTACTACAATCCAGCGATTGTTTATTTTTTTTTAAATCTCAATTGGGTGTCTTTAATTGAATTTAAAAACTAAATTTATTTGATATGAAAAATTTTTGTCCAATTATATCATTTACATCCAAAAATCAATCTATTTGTCAATTATCAATTATAGGTAATCTTATTCATCTTTTTACACTTATTATAAGTGTGAGAAATAAGTTATTTGAAATTCGATTCTTCATTTTCTTACGTGTTAAGAAATGAGAAAATTATTTTGTGGATTAAGTTCTTTATGTAAGATGATGAATCATTCAATAATAATAGATTTATATAATATAATTTGAATATAAATTTGTAAAAATTATGAAATATAATCAATAAAACAGAAATGAAATAAATAGTTTGTTTGATGATTGAACAATTCATTATCTTCAGTAATAAACTCAATTTATATCAAAATTTCTCTAAAAAAATTGAATTGTTTTTTTATTACGTAGTTGATAGATCATTTGACCTGTAACTAATGACAGATACATATATATTTTTTAATTTATGAAGAGAAAGGGGTTATGTATAGTAGTGAACTTTGCGTATTCATAAGGTTGTTAGACGGCGGAGAAAGCTTCTTCCCTTTTCTTTTTGTTTTTTATCTTAAGCACGTGAAACCACGCTCCATTCCCAGCGGGTGGCAATATTTTAGTGTTTGTACCTAATCGTTCATTCCTAAATGTTCCAAGAAATTATAAATAATTTTTTTTATTTAAAATAAATTTAAAATTAATAAAATTTAATTATTTAAAATACATTTATAATGAATGAAAATCATATTATTTTTAATGTCTTTATTTATTTAAAATAAATATGATATTAATTTAATTTATAAAGTTATTAGAGTAATTTCATCAATTTTTTATTATAATAAATTTTCTCAAAATTCTATTACTTTTAATCTAATTTAACTTTCTCATCAATTTGCCTAGTGGAATTGTTATATGGTAATTATTAGAGGCATAGCGACTTTCGATTGCTTAATTAGTTTGTTGCACCTATTCTTTTCAATTATTGGGATGTGTATATTTTATCCCTTTTGTGTGTAATTTATGGAATCATATGGCCGCATTTTAATTGTAATGTTACTTGTGATGACCATTTCGATAGTATCTTTTTATTTTTGTATAAAATTATTTTTCAAGTGGGAAATATATAATTTAAAAAATGATTATGATATCATTGAATTAAAAATTTAGTTTCTTTATCAATTTCTTTTAGAAGCCACAGTTTTTTATTCTATCCAAATTTACCCGAAAAAAACGATTCAAATTCAACTCTAAATCGAGATAAATTCGAAATGAATCAAACCCGAAATAATTTGAAAATTTTTGAATTAAGTAAGAATCAACCCGAGAGGTCACGTCAAAACTGACCCAAATCGATCAACGCGTGACTCGATGACAACATAAATTTTTTTATTACTTATAAAGATAGAATAATTAGAAAAAGAAAGAAATTTGTTTCAATAAATATTTAGATTATTTAATTAAATTTAAATTTAACTTTGATAGTTTATATTTTAATAAATTTATTAATTTTACTATAATTTTTATGTGCTTAAATTACAATTTATTATTTGTTATGCTAAATTATTTAGTAATAATAAAAATTATTTATTTTGATAAAATAATTTTATTATAATGTTTAAATTATTTAATATAGTGACATTTATTATTATGACAATATTTATTCACCTTATATATAATTTGATAGACACTATATTATGACAAAATATTATGATGAGAGAGTGTATGTCATAATTTATCTTATATGCTCATTTATTATGACAAAATTTTTTAGTTAAAAACTTGTGGGCTTAATAATTAAGAAAATTCAAACATTTTCACGAATTTTCAATTGTATCTAAACTTTTTTAATTAAGTCAGTTACACCTTATTTATGATAATTTGAGTTTAATTATACTCCAAATCAAAATTAGCATTTAATAAAGTGTATAGTTAGACTTAATTGACTTTTATTCTTTTCAATTAGTTCAATCAAATTCAAAAATAATTTTAAATTTTACTAAGATAATATTTTATTTTTATTCAATTTAAATATTTTTCACAAAAATTTCAAATTTTTATTTTTATTTTAGTTGCTAAATAAATAATTTTATACTAATTTTATGTTTTATGAATTTAATTTTTATATATTTAAATAATAAATTAATAAAATCTTAATTTTTATTTTAAGGATAAATTTTTTGAGAATGTTTAAATTCATATTATGTAGCTGTTTTTTAAATATTTCTTTAGCATTTTTATTATAAATGATTTAAATAATTTATTATTTAAAAATATATAAATTAATTTTTTAAGAAGAGAATGAAAGACAAAAATTTTTAATTGAGAGATTGAGAAATTTATAAATTTAAAATTCAAAATTTTTAGATTTTTTAAATTTAAATATAAAATTATTGAACAAAAGTACATAATAAATTTAATTAATTAAAAATGAGATTAAATTGAATAAAAATAAAAGTATCATCTCAATTAAACTCATGTATTTGATTTTTTAAAATATTTCTTAAAATTTTTTAAATGATTTCAATAATTTATTTTTTAAAATATAAAAATTAATTTTTTAAGAAGAGACTGCGAGAAAATTTTTTTAAATGTGATATTGAGAGATTTTATGAATTATAAATTTAAAATTTAAAAATTTATAGATTTAAATATAAAATTAAAAATTTTCATATTAAAGTATATAATAAATTTTTTTAAGCAACAAAGGGATTAAATTAAATATAAAATAAAAGTTTCATCTTAGTTAAGTTCTGTAAATAATTTTTTAAAAATTTTATTTAATAAGCTTAAATAATTATTATTTAAAATATAATAATTAATTTTTTGAGAATAGGTTGAGTGATTCTATGAATTATAAATTTAAATTTGAAAATTTTATTTTTAAAATTAAATGTAAAAATAAATTTCATCATCTAAAGGTACAAAATAAATTTAATTATGCAAAAATGAGATTAAATTGAATAAAAAACAAAAATATCATCTTAATTAAAATCATATGGTTGATGGTTATTTTTTAAATATTTTTGAGAAGTTTTTATGTTAATAGTTTAAATTTTTATTATTTAAATATAAAATTAATTTTTTAATTTAATCTCATTTTTAATATAAATTTTAAATATAAATTTTTATTTAAATATAAAATTAATTTTCTCTTAATGCAATTATTTTCATTGTATATAGTCATTTGCCTAAAAAATAAATTATATTTTATTTGTTAAGCATTTAAATAAATACAAAAAATTTTAATCAAGTTTCTTAAAAATAATTTTTAAGAGAAAATTATTATTTATTTCTTAAAAAATTATGAGAAAAATATTGCATAAATGATAAAAAAAATTCAGATAATATATACACACGATAAGGCCAAAAAAGAATGGAAGAAGGAAAAAGCAAAGGAGAGAAGTGGGTTCATTCGGATTTCAGCAATTATTATGATGAAATAAGACGAGATCCAATTATTTGACAATACATGGAAGCAATTGCTACCAAGGAAACCACTCGGTCGCTGCTATCGATTTTGACAAGAGAGAAGTGAACTGTAACTATTTATATTTATTGACTTTTATGTATTTTTATTTTAAAGTTCTATAATTTTAAAACATGATTTTCAAACCATAACTATTTATATTTATTGTATAAACTTAACTATTTCAAATCATAACTTGATTTTGAATTTTATGTATTTATTGTATATTTATATTTATTGTATAAATTCATTGAAAGTGTTAAAGGCAATAAAATCATAAGACAAAAACTAATTGAATTTTCAAATTTGCACCTGAAATTTTAAACTAATTCTTTTATAATTTTTTGACATAATTAGTACAATTCTTATAAATTTTAATTATAATAAATAATTAAAATTTATTTTTTTCATTTATAACTGATAAATAATAGAAATAAAAAATAATAAAATTTTATTATAATATATTTAAATTAATAGATTTTGTTAAAATTTTATAAAAATATACTGCTTCATCTCATCTTTAAAATAATATAAAAATTAAAATAAAATGAAATAAAAAATGAATTCAGTTAATTTATAGTATAAACATTGAGAATGAATTTACATAAGTGTTTCTCTTTTTTTTTTGGCATATGCTTCAATAATTTCATTTTATTATTTTTATTAATAGTATCAAATTGCTTAAATTTAAGTATGAGTTAAATTAACAAAAAAAATTTATTGGTTTTTAATTTTTATTTTGATATTTCTATCATGTATAAAATACAAAAATAAATTTTAATAATTTTTGTTACACTTAGGATTTAATTAAATTAAAATTTATACTGATAAGATCAAAATAGGTTAAAAAGGTTAATTTAAGCTTATTGAAAATTCAGGTACAAGTTTGAGGATTCAATTAAACTTTTGTCCCATAATGTTATTATCCAATTGATCCTTTTGTTAAGGATCCATTAGAAAAAAAAATAAATTATGCAACAAACGCAACATTTTAAAATTAAAAAATTTTTAAGTAAAAATACGTAAAGTTTATGAGACTTGAGGGAAATGTCCCAATTTTCAACTCAATATCAATTTTACCATCTTGCCATTTTCTTGATAAAAGTTAGTTGATTACTATTTTTCATTTGAAATTTGAAACAAGCTGATTGATTGATTGATTGATTAGTTCATTATATGTAATCTTTTTCAAAAATATAAGGTTTTGTTTGCGAGAAGGTGAATTAAAAAAAAAAAAAAAAGACTGAAATCTATATATCAAGAAATAAAATTATGTCTCATGATCAATTTTTCTCCCATTTTTCAAAAAATTCCGTTCTCCTTTTTTTTTTTTTTCTTTTTCCAAACAAAGGTTAGAGATTTTAGATTTTTTTAGAAAAATATGAAATTACATTAACAAATTTGATAAATAATATTGCTAAATTACAGATAAAATAATAACAACAATATATCAAAGTAGATAATGAAAAGTTTAGATTTTTATTTTTAAGAAATAAAGATATCTCAATGATGTTGTTGTTTTTGTTATTATTTTTATATTATTGAATTAGCCACAAAATATAAGTAGTTATTTCTCTTTTTATAATTTTTTAACCTCAATAATGGCATTCGAATTCAAAGGATTTTAATAAAGATATTAAGTTTTTACTCCCAGATTTTCTCTTAGAAACTGTCAAATTTCATCATCACTATTATTGAGTTATTATTGGAATATCAATTCACCAAATTATAATTGAGTACACAATATCCTTTTTCCGTTCATGCTTTGAGCACAAAAAGATAAATTAGTGCCTCTTTTCCAGACAGGATTTAACCCCCAATTTATGGCCCTTTCTCAATCAGGATTTGTTCCACAAGTTCATGAACTTAGAGCTGTATATTGTGCTAGTTAGGTAGATGGTGGAAACTTCCCTAGTTCATGCATGTACTCTTCAAAATTCATGGATTTCTTTCACAAGAAGATTACAATAATAATGGAAAATTCGGAATTTATAGTAATTGAAAAGTGGGCCAGGAAAAATAAAAATCTCAGCTCATTAACTCAGTGGATGAGGTGATCAAAACAAAAGCCAAGTTTGGTAAACATGGATATATTGTTGAATTATACTTAATTAGTAGTTACAATCAATAATTCTTTTCAAGAGAAAAAAAAAATTTAATTTCTTCCATACCACAATTATGTATGATCTAGAGTTATAAATTTTCTCTTTTCTAGTGGTTCCATTGAAATTTCTCTCACATAAGAACTTCATATTACAGTGGCAAATATGTTGGGGTTATTTTTAGGCCAAATTAATTTTTAGATTTTTTCATATGCATTTAAATTTAGTTATTTTAGATTGTGGATAAATTAGGTTGTTAAATTCAAGTTATTTCAAGTGATTTTATTACTTTTGTAATTAGTTATCGATATGAGTGTTGCACGCTATAATTTAATATATTATTTTAAATTATTTTTAATATAATATTTGTCTTAAATAATATTATATGCATATTAATTTTTAACTTTATTTTTAATTGTTTATTTTATAATTTTACTTAATATTATTTTTTAATGAACTACTTTTACATACCAAATTGACACATTTCTTAATTGTTTATAAATCAAGCTTGAGATTCTAAAATAACTAAATAACTACTTTTACATACCAAATTGACACATTTCTTAATTGTTTACTGCATAATTATTTAAATCAAGCTTGAGATTCTAATAGAATCCTAATTTAAATCTAATAGGGTCCTCAAATACATGAAAATAATTTATTTATTAATAAATTTATCATAAAATTAATATATAACTCTCATTATCTAATCTTAAAAATTTCTAAACCTAATAGGATTAGATTATAAACATACATACATATGTCATTTTTGTTTAAAAAATTTAAATTTTTATTAATTTAATTAATAAATAATATAATTAAGATCTGGATAATATTAACTAAATATCTTAAAATTTTTAAATTTAATAGAATCTTTAAATGCATGAAATCAATTTATTTAATTAAAAATCTAATATAGTAAAATTAATATGTAATTCACACTAACTAACCCTCAAAATTTTCTTAAGCTAATATTTTTGTGATCCATAAAAAGACCAAGAAAGAAAAAAATCACATTTTTCATGAATTTTCTTTAGTTGAATAGAAAACTAAGATTAATGAGTTAAAAATAAAAAAAATAAAACCTACACTTACTACGTTTTTCTTTAAACTATATGAATTATTGTGTGATTGATAGAGAAATATATATGGACCAATAATAACATAAGCAAAATTGATAATTATAAATTATCCTTTAATTTACTTTTTGAATTAATTTACTATAATTTTTATCTAAAAAATTTAAATATTATTTTATAAAAAAGCTATAATTTAAATATCGCTTATTTTTATCAATTTATTTAAATATCTTGCAAAACTGACTCAACCCAACTTACACTCTTTAATAGAAGATTCTTTATATATATATATATATATCTTTTCAGATTAATTTAGTTTTTTATTGACATTATTTCCATATAATTGAATTAAAAGTTGAATTATTTATTTCTTTAATTATTGAATGAATGCTCTAAAGGCATATTTGATATAACAAGAAACGAAATGGGAATAAAAATGTCAATCTATTTTCAAGTTTGTTATCTAAATTTATTCTATAAACTTTAGAATAATACTTTAGAAAGATTAGGATATCTCATTATTCATGGAATTCTATTGTTTAAATTGATTTATTTTAAGGTAATTACATATAAAGCTAATTATATAAATTTCATTAATATGTAAATTCTAATTTTTTATATTTTGAAATATAACAAATGGAATATTAGAATCCAAAAATATCTATCTTAAAAATGAGAGTTTATTTTTCAATTATTGTCATAATCAAATTGATGGCATGTGTTTTTACAATAAAAAACACTAACAATTTATACATTTATGTACCAACTAGCTGCAAGCTCAAGAATTAGGATATGCAATGAAGTAGTGAGGATAGAAGGGATTAACTCGGATTTGGACCCAAAAACTTTAGCCCTGGTATGAGGGAAAATTTGTATTCCAGGAAGCTCAGAACTGTTTCCATCACAAGTAACTCCAATGGGATAAGCTAGCAAATAACCAGATTTTTTAGATTATCAGAGGAGTAGGTGTCCCAATACTCACTGGCTATTTGGTTCGACTTTCTTATAATTCCAGGGTCTCAGGTTGGTAGAAGGAGTCATCAAGCACGCGTAGGTTCCCGTACCATGACATCCTGAAGCCACGAATTTGAGCCCTGGCTACTTGCATGGTGCCTCAGCAGTAGAGCTGATAGGCTTTCATTTCTATCTCTGAGTCCCTCGAACCGTCCATTAATCGTTGATTGACGTTGGCCAATCCGATGATTATGTATTCATCATCCACCAAAGAAAATGTGCTGCCAAATTAAGCATGTCATGGTCAATCAACTTTTTTCTAAAAAGACAACCATATAGAAATGTTTTTCAAGGCACTTCGGTAATTCTTAAAAAGAGAAATAGGATGTAAATATTTGAATTCTAGATTTCTTACACAATGAGAGGGGTTTTAGCCCAAGCAATGTATGGCAATATTAATTAGGCAAATCATTGAAAAAAATTACCAAACATTGATCATGAATCGCCATAATCTGAATTCTCTTCAGGCCTTTCGGGAGGTACATATTCACCTGTCTTCTTCGTCTCTTGATTACCAAGGCAAAAGAATGGCAAGTAGTTCTTTTGATTTGTGTTTAAGCCCTATGGAATGGAGAGCTTCAGCTATATCATTATACATCTCTCCAGTGTCTTATATTACCAGTTCAATAGTGCTTGAACAGATACACTTTCTGGGATACCTTCAGGCCCATTGGGATGACAGATGTAGACACCAAATCTTTCTCCGGCTTCAATCTTGCTTATCCTCAATGATAGTTCTTTCGGAACAAGATGCAAAGCGCCAACATCCTCTTTCTTTATGTCATTTGACTGCCAGCTAAACAAGCTTCCAAGGAAGTACTGCGTTTAGATATAAATGAAATTCTTCGCTTGCCAAATGGCAATGATATAAGCATCCTGAATGCTTCTATCAATGACATTGTCCTTCCAATTGACAAGACCAGCTCTGACTGCATCTTCAGGATTATCAGGAACAATTGAACATTTCATGTTTCTTGATCTTCATGAACATAACAGGAGCAAGTCCTTTATACCTTGCTTGCTCCGCCTCTGCTCAAAATTGCACAATACATCCCAAGCAACCGGCCCATGTAATCTGCAATGAATGTTATGCCAAGGCTCCCGAGGTCCTCCCTTGGCAATCAATGTGTGTGTGAAATTAGGCTGATCAAAATCATTTCAGTGTGCTACATTCAATGTCCTGAAAATGAAATGAAATGGAGTATCATATCTCCCATCACAAAGATCGATACCCCCAATGAAACTAACACTGTTATCTGATTCTCCTTTTGGCAATCCACTATCCACCACCCCGTTCTTCTGGTAATAAGTGAAGACTCTTGAAATTTCAATATATGTATAATGCAATTCAAATTCCCAGGATTTCGAGGGCACAGAACACAGTGAACATTGGCGTTATGGAAGTAAGTTCTGGTATCTTCAGCATGTGTAGCCATTGCACCATCATTCTTAGTAACTTCATGTAAGTTTTGTCGTCTCAAACGAGGATCAAGACTCCTTAACACCTTCATCAGCCTTTTTCTTTGGCAGTTCACCAAGAATCACATCTCCTCCCCTCTTTTCCCTGCTCAAGTCCCTGACTAATGTGATTTTAGTATACACAGATGATCCTATAATGTAAATCAAATGCTTTGCACTAGAAATTGCTTCGAAAATGTCTTCCCAGAATCTTAGGGACAAATTCATCTGGAATATAAGCATCTTGGTAAAGGGTAACTCTGCAGCCATTTCTTTGAGGAAAAAATGCGTAGGGTACACCTAAAAATTTAGGACTTGTAATTCCTGTAGACCAGCAACTTCTTTTAGTAGCATAAAAAACCTGTACTGTGACATGAGTCTCTGATCCTCTACTGCAGAGATGTTTACGGTTCTTGCTCTAGATCCTAGACCATGTATCTACTGATTCTGGTTCTCCATTCACAAGTTTGATAGCAGGCAAATAAGGTCTTCAATCACTTGTGCTCTAGTGGGATCTTTCAGTTTAATAAAGAAGATCACATTGGGAGCCATATGAGAACAGTAAATGCGGAAAGACTCGTGCCATTGTAGATCAGATCGTGTGTGTTCTAATATTCTAGTTCGAGCAAGTCTAGCTTCCGCTAATCAATTGTAGCATATATTTTGGAGAAACCTTTTCCACATCCAATAGTCTTCAACATTTTCAAGTATCCACAGGAATAACAATAATTTCATCTGGCAAAATAATACTTAAGCCCTTTCATTAGGAATCAATCCCTTTGCTGGCAAATAATTTAAGTATGCATTTATACTGTTATATATTTCTCCAGTCTAAAATAGCAAACGCGAAAAAAAATTTAAAAACAAAAAGAAAAGAATTACCAATGGGCTTTTGGTGTAGCGACATTGCAGTCGTCCCCAGGACTTTGAGGTTTCTAATTTAAACCTTAATTGGAAAAAAAAATGCGTATAAAGAAATTAGTGACATCAAGTATTCATAATGAACATATAATTATTTATATATAGTCATCAGCAATAGCGAAAGGCAGATGAAAAATGAAATGAACTAAAATCCGCAACAGCCTGGACCGAAAGCCTATCAACCTCAAAGATGGCCACGCGGAGTATTCCCTGCATCAGTTCCATGAATCAGAACAAAAGTCATATCCTTTTTAGAAGCTTAAATTAACGAGAATTGATGCACGAATCTTGATTGGAATTTTGACCAAAATAAATATGATCAACCAGAAGGAACTTTAACAGAAATGATCAGCATAGACGAAGTCTTATTATATACGTCAATGTAGGAGACCAAGACAAAGACCAAGAAGAGCTCATCACGTAAGAAAAGAGAAGAACTGAATGTGAAAAGAAGCATAGAATGGAAGTTCAAAAGATTTAAAAATACAGGGAGAAAATGGTATAGCAGGTAAGTGAAGAAGTTGAAAGGAGGCTAACTAATAGTAGTATGTATTATCCATCATGATCTATTGAGCTTTGAAGATTTTGTGCTGAGATAAACGTTTCAGTAGCTTGAACCCAACTTTTTATCCAGTTTTGTCTTTCGAAATAATAATAATTTCATTCTAATTGGCTTTTTTTTAACACAAATTCTTTCTGTTACGATAGAAAAAAGTGTTGTTAACATACATGTCCACGAAAAACAGATGATCAACCTGTCATCCATTAAGCTTAAAAATAGTCAATTTGCCTTTCATTAAACGTCAAAAATAGACAGTTTGCATTTGTTTTTCAACTCAAGTTTTAGCAGACGTGAATAACCCCTTTGTTGTTTGTACTAGGTTTTGACAAGGTCACCACAAAGAATTAGTCAGCTAAAATCTGTTTTTGATGAACTTCATTCTCGTTTTCCAGAATTTTCTTATGCAGTGATGAGCACCGTAAGTCCTCCATGAAGAACATATTATCAACTCAGTATCTGTTTTTATGGCCTCTAGCTATAACTTTTCCATAAAAATTATGAGCAAAGGCTGAATGCTACTTTTTGCTGGTCGATCAAATGATGAAAAACAAATTGCTTAAGGTGGGAAACTCAGTGCAGTTCCTCAAGTCTTGTTTGTCATTGCAGAGCTTGTTAAGGAAGGCAAATCCATACATGGAGTGTGTGTATATATATATATGAATAAAGGTGCAGTTAATTTACAGAGACAAGGAATAGAATGAATTATCCGGACTGACATTGCGAGCCACCTGAAGAATATGTTCTATGTTTATGTAATGGTAGTGCTGCAAAAGCATCGAGTTGTCTGCAAAATCCCCATTTAATAGCCTACTTTTCACACATAACAGCATAGCACAACAGATTCACAAAAGCATATCCTGCAAAAATTGAGTTTAATTTGCATGTGTAAATTACCATTTATCTATATCTAATTTAGAAGCGAGCGATGGTGTTGATTGCTGATCCCCCAGTCAATGTATTTGTGAGAGAGATAGAGACATACCTGAACACCAGAAGGATTACTCAGTAGAGAATCCCAAATTCTTAAGATAGACTGGAAGTTGAATTCTTGAGACAGTAACAGTGTGATCCACCTGACTGCATAGAATTGTGGCTTAACCTGGTCGTCGGGTGACAAGATATAAGCTTCCATGATCAACATCAAAATTAGCTCAATGTAAACATGACGACTGATAAGTTGCGAAAACTTTTGCACAACTTGCAGCAAGTAAAATGTAGCTAATGTGACACAAATTACTGAGAAGTATCTAATTATGCAACTACTGATTGGTTATTCAACAATATGTAAATTATGAAGTTAATATTTGGTATGAGTAAAAAAGCCTCCAAATAATCATCCATTATAATTGAATTCGACTTAATTTACCTTTGTTGTGAATTCAAGGTGACGCCACAATTCCTCATCATTTACTTTCAGTAAGTCCATCAATCTGGAAAGGGTGGATAGGACACCGAGAGGACTATTATCCAACTGTTGACAAAACTGATCCACTAGGTCACTTAGTAAGCGAACAAAACAAGCAAAACTGTCTGCTTCTGTATTTGCCTGCAGGATTGAACAAAGGGAATAAATAGAGCTATTTTCCTTTTGGGATCAATCCAATGTACACTGATTGGAATTTTTTTTAAAACAACATAAGGTTAGACATATCAAGGAAATTATCACTAAGAAACAAAAATATCTAAAGTTAATGAGAACAAAAAAGATACAATATTATGTCTTACGGCATTCTGCTCATTGGTATCTGTACTAAACACATAGAATATTGGTGCCAAGACCTCATTCATTCCTTGAACATAACAAATAGCAGGATTTAGTTGGGTGAAGAGAAGAAGAATATTCCTCATTGCATTATGCAGTTGAAAATGTATCACAGATACCTGTCAGGAAGAATTCACTCTCTTTCTTGTTACTACACTGCAAGTAGCTAGGCAAACGGCTATTCATCTAGTGAATGATAAAAAAGATGAAGAGAAGCTGATTTGAAGGAAATTGAGAACTTCTATCAGAATAACCAACACTCACTATTAGATAACTGCAATAGTAAAGGATAGAGAAAAAGAGGAGGAAGTAAATGTGTACCCTGCTTTTCCTACAGAAATGTGAGTCCCCAGAGAAGAATTTCATATTTGGGTGTGTACGCCGCAAATCACGATATATCTAATCTGCAGTCTCTGTATGCTATAAACAAAGTCTTCATCTCGATGAATAGCAGCTCCAAATTCAAGACACCATAGAATGGAGAAGAATTTTACCTGGAAGTACTGATGCCAAGCACTGGCCTTAACAACACTCAAGGGGTGCTATTCATGAGAAATTCCATGTCGCTGTAGTGGTCCAGCAACATCATCGCCTTCAGCATTTAGCTCTTCAGAATTCAGTACATCATCATTTACCTTAGTGAGCTCTGACTGCCCAGATTTAAGATTTTGGTCAATGAATTATAATGATTAAGGCACTGAAAAAAAAAAAAAAAAAGGAACCTGATTGAATATGTGGCAAAAAATGCATCTGTAACTAAAATTAAGAAGTTGATTAGTACATAAATAGAGCATAGCAACCAACAACTTACAGGACTCAACAGAAGCTCCTTTTTTAGTTTGAAATATTTTTATCTATTCTCAGTCAGTTCCTTTTCCCACAAGTCTCGAGAAGGAGATAAATAACCTAAGAAAAGCTGCCAAAATTTTGAAATAGGGTATTGATCAGGGAACATCCAAACAACAATTATTCAAATAATAAAACTAATTTAGTATTAGTTGTGACGAGTAGATTATAAGTGAAAAATTCCTATATACATAACCATTAACTTATTCTTAATATTCCAGAAATTTTATTTTTACTGTAACCAATTTAGTTGTTGCAATAATATATATTCATGCAAATAGGATCAATGGTATGCCTAACTGTTCTATATGCTCTGTCAAAGTGTCAATGCATTAAAGCAGTTCCTTGTCACATAATGTGCTTTGTTCTTTTCTTTTTTGGTACATTCCTTAATCTATATTTGATATCAAACCTGTGAATGACAAGCATAATAACATCAAGGAGGTAACTACAAATCACAATAACAATAAACTTCAATTTTCAAAAGCTATCCCGTAACGATATGTTCATAATTATCACCGGCTACCATGCTGCTACAATACAAATTGAAAAGTAACTTACTGGTCAATTGCTGCTACAACTCTTAAAATTTCCCCATACTTGAATAAAACCAGATTTAAGTAGTAGAACCATAAAATGCAAACAAATAATTAAGCAATAAAAGCCTGTTGTAGCCAGATGTATATTTATAGGAGCAAGATAGTGGACGAAATAGAGCAAATCACAGCTAAAATAATTGAGAAAATAAAATTAAAAAAAAATGAACTCACAAAACATGAAAAATCTCAAACAAATTGGGTAAAAACCATGGGCAAGAATAGAAGAATATCACTATGAAAAATTTTAGGTGTTACAACCCCTCTCTATACTACCCAAGGAAAGAACAATAACACTCTCTTGAAATATAAGAAAATACACTATTTTCTCTCACAAAAGATCACTATCACGAACTCACTTCCCTATTATGCCTCTCATGCATGTGTACTCGTGCCCATCTGACTACACTCACACACATTGCACCACAAGCCTATTTATAGGCTTAAAGTCTTAAATGCTAAACAATTTGCTTAGCGCTTAAGCCAAGCAATGGCGGTGCAAAACCACCACCTCTTATTATAATTTTTTTTTATTAAAGTATATCGATTAGCAAGTTCTCATTTGAAGATTTTATTGAGAATCAATCACATCTTCACACCATTCTTTTTATCTTGTCTTTTGATATTGCTTATGTCTCAGTCAGGCCATAAGAGAAATGACACCAGATAAACTTATCACTGTTGATAGCCTTAGTCATGAAATCTACTAGGTTGTCTTTGATATGAATTTTTTGCAAATCAACAATTCCTTCTTTCACTTTTTCTTGAATGAAGTGATACTGAACCATAGTTGTCAAAATCGCGAGTTGACTCGTACGATTTTACGATTTTAAGAGTTAAAATCACGTGAACGATTTTAATCATATATAAAATCGGATTTGTGGTAAAATCGGGTGAAATCGAGTTTTGACTCGTTAAAATCGGTGAAATCGAGTAAAATCGGATGTAAAATCGGGTGTTGACTCATTATTATTTTTTTAAAAATTTTTCTATCTAATTTTCTCCCTTTGTTTTTATATTATTTCTCCTATATTTTTCTCTAATTTTTATTCCTTTTTTGTTGTTGGAATGCTTTATTTTCTCTCTTTTTTCTATTTTTTGTTGCTCAATTTTAT
>CATIWR010199931.1:0-19858 GCA_949677035.1 Omphalea diandra | reverse complement strand
AGTTCAAAATTTTTGTAACTATAATATTTATTTAATTTTTGCAAAATATGTATTAGTTTCAGAAAGATTGATTGTCATAATTTGATTAGTGCATCTTACAAGCTTTTTGATGACATATGACTTGCATGAATCTAAGTTTTGTAGCTACAGTAATTGTACTTTAAATCAATTTTTTATTATTTGGGGAGTGTTTAGAGGAGAAAGACAATGAATAGTAACTATTTATGGATTTTCAGTCTCATTTAGTGTGTTATTTATTCAAGCACAAAGATAAAGACTTTTTAGGTAAAATAAGATAGACCATTAAACTTAAGGATCCAATATTGAAAAAAATTTTGAGACCGAAAAGTGCTCATAAGATGTGTGCATGGTATACACCACTCACGGCACGTGAGATGCGACATGTGAGCTGTATACTTGGGCAAGATGATGCATCTTCCCGCCCTAATCCTTAAGGATAATATATCATTTCTTGGGAATGACTTATCGTTGTCTAAGAAGATATGTTATTTTGTCTAGCAAAAAAAAGGCAGCATTTTTTATGCATAAGGGCACTTGTAGACTCTTTTGGACCCATTTTTTCCCCTTAAATCCTTATTTTTTATTATGCTAATTTTTTGAGTGATTAAAATCAATTTTTAAATATAAAAATTTTGTTGAATATAAATGTGTTAAAAAATTCATTAAAAATTTATAAAAATCATTTTTTTGATCTTAGAAATTTTATTTTTTAAAAAGTTTTTTTATGGTATGATGAGTTATTATCACATAAAATTTGATTAAATTTTATTTTTAATCACTTAAATTTATGTGTTTGATTGCTTATTTATTGTGTTTATTTTTTGTATTTGTTACAAAAAATTATGACAATCACCATAAGGACTCTTAAAGTTATCATAATTGCAAAACAAAAGAATAAAGTTTGATGGATGATTAAAAATTTATAAAATCTTGTGGCAATTTTCTCTGATAATAGTATGACTCGTATAGTGAATCACATTTTTAATATTAATTAAAAATTTAAAATGTTATTTAGAAATGTGTTTTGCTCACTAATGTTGAGAGATATAATGAAACATTGTGATTGACTTTGTTTTCACAATATAAAGACACACTTGACTTTTTATAGCCTGATGTGGAAGTCAATGGGTCTTAAGGAAGACTTGTACAATACTTTATGAAGGATCATCCTTATTAATCATGGAACCACCCATTGATAATTCCCAACAAACACCCACCTTTAAAAGGTCTTCTTCTGGTAAGATAGATTATCTTTATGAGCTTAGCTATATCCCTGATGAACAAAAAATACAAGATACCAATATCTCTTTCCTAAACCCGTATGATGTTTTCTCTAAGCAAAAAGGATCTTAAACCCATTCCGTAAAAACCCTCATTGAATAGCCTGCAAAAGCCATTAGGGAGTATGTTCAGTCTTTTAATTTTGATTAATGTGCTATTCAAGCTACTAGGGAATAACAATTTATTTGTTTAGAGATCCCTCTTGAGTTCTTACATCAATGGATTTCATAGGGTTCTTCTACCTATATCCATTTTGGTGCCATTAGATTGGTTGTATTCTATCATGGCAGGAAAGGTCAAATTGTCTTTGGTAGGATTGCTTTTTTGGATACAACGTAACTAGAATACCAACATGTTGTCATTGGAACTATTGAAACTTCTCTTAATATTCGATATGTCATGTTTACTTTCTATTCAAACTTCAATATAGCCTTAAAGGATCCTCATGTATTTTTAGCCTTATAAGTACAAATTTATATCATTAGAGCTCCTTAAGTTATCTCTGCTACTGCAATAAATCTTCACTACCAGATGATCTATAGGATTCAAAACCATGCACTAGGCTTATCACTTTCTCATGCGAATGATGCCTTCTAATAGTTACAAATACCCAGACTCTTCTATCTATATCCACATCTCGAGACAGATCTTAAGGAAAAAGCTTCTCTAGCTCTTACTAGAGAAGTGGGTGAAAAGTTATGAAAAGCCGCACAAGAACACTCAACCAATTCATCAACAAAACCAATATTCTTTAGAAGAAATGTTAGGACAGTAGAAACGAAATTTAAAAAATCTTCCTCATTTTAATCCTCTACTCCCTCAATTTTTCCTATTTAATTCATGAAGTGTCCATATGAGCCTGAAGCAGATGGTCCAATAATTTATTTTTAAGGAGATGGGCATCCAATCTATGCTTTTAAAAGGAATGGATATTGCTACTTTGACACGTGTTACTATAAGGATTGTTGTTATGAATTAGATGATAATGAACCAAAAAGATCAAAAGGAAAGGAAAAAAAAGAAAGGGAAATGTTTTGAGTCAAATTTCAAAAAAAGATATAAGGATGGTGACCCCTCAGTTGGCCTACTTGAAGAACCATCGGGCAAATATGATTATTTTGTCTAATATGGTCTAAGTCCAATCAGTCGTGCTCCGTTAACTGAATCTCCTATTTCACCTTCCTTACTCCTAAAAAACCACCTTTGCCATGTTACGAATAAGCCCTAAATGGATTAAAAAGGAATCACCCCTTCCTTTTATTTAATCACTAGACCTTAAACCCATTCCTTAAGTTTACATGTGCCAATAACCATTCCCCTTGATTTATGAAGAAGAATTTATACCACTTATAGAACACACAAACCTAAATACCTAAGTGAGGAGCACGACCAACATTAAAAATCCCACAGGAGTGGATTCAAAGGGCAACCCCTTCAAATTACACCTACTAAAGCGATATTAAATTGACAATCAGAAAATGCTTAGGCGTAAAATAGGCATCTTAAAAAGATTGAATCCAAAGTGGATCAAGTTTCTCTCACATGCAATAAGTGGATATTAGAATTTCAGTTTAGCAAAAAAAAAAAAAAGTGCTTTGATGATGAGACTCTAATCTCAAATTAAAGAAAATCATAATGAAGTGATGAGAATGATTAAGCATAAGGCTTATTCTCTTGATTTTAGTTAAAAGACAACTGAAATTTAGAGGTTGAAGAGTCAACTCTCTCAAATAGAAAAAGATATGAAGAGGCAAACCTCACAATCAACTTATTATCAACCACCCTAACCAACACCTCAACCATTAACGTATGATACCTTCAAAATACCTTTACCAACCTTCATACCAACAAAATTGAAACCAGTAACCCTTTACACATAAACCACAACTGATCTTGAACATTTAGGACTTTCAATTGATCTTTTCCATAAAAAGTTGATAAAAATTTTTTTTAATGAATCTTGGACCAAAACTCATTCCTAAAACCAAAGAGTCCTCTATGTAAATGTCTTCCTCTATAAAGTCCATTGATAAGCCTACACCAAAAGACCCAAACCCACTAGGTATTATAATGATAAATCCTATCTCAACCTACCTAAAAAAAGCCATGGCCTCTATCCTATCCTTTTTAATGGTCAATTCCTTCTCAAAAGATGATCCATCATAATCATCGGCCTTTGAATTCTCAAGAGAATCTGAGTCTAGACCATTAAAAGAAGAAGATGAAGCTCCAACCTAGTTTATGGCTAACCCTTCAAATCCTCCTCCTTTAAATGAACAATCCAGCATACACTGTTGAAACACCAAAAGACATGGATACCAGTACTAGTGGTGCACCAAAGCCTTATGTTCCTTCATTTAGTGGTCATTGGTTTACTTTGAATGATATCTCTCCAATTGAATATAGATATAGATTTTAAGAATTTAGAGCATGGATTGATACACAGATGAAGAAATCAGATGTAGTTCTCAGAAATGTTCTTAAAGAATTCGCTATAAGGCTTATAAGAAAGCTTTAGGATTAGCAGAAGGCTTTAGATGAGTATTCCATGCTTAAAGTAATTCAAAGTCCAAGTGTATCAGAATTCTTATCATATTGCTACCACGAGTTTGTAAGAAAACCTCAAGATTTTACAGAGATAGCTTGGAAGGAGTATTTCAATATGAGTTGTTGCTCGTTAATGAAAAATGATTTTAGATCTCCATTATCAATGAATGTCAAAACATTTTATTAGTTGAGTGGATGGTCAAATCCTAATCTCAAACAAGCCTTCATTACCTCCCTTCCTAAATCTTTAGCAACATCAATGCAGTCTCTGATTAAATAGAAAGACAGGACAATGAATGATTTGTCCTTTGAACAAATGTATCAGATCATGATACAAGCCTTGGAAATACTGTATGAACACTAAAAAGCTACTGTCCAGATGTTAGATAGGCCAAATGATTTTGCTCTAAAGCTATCACGTAAGAGACCAGATTTATTAGTGAGATGAAATGGTGATTCAAAAAATTGTCACTGCCCTTCAAAAAAGAAGAAACATTATTTCAAGATGAATGGATAAAAAAAGTCATCGAAGTAAAAAGGGCATTTATTCAAGAAGAAGAAGTTTTATGGAAGAAATAAGTCTAATAAGTGTTATATGTGTGGGAAGAAAGGACATTATGCAAAGAACTATCCAAACAAGTCAAAGCAAGCATAAAAGATGATCCAACATATTCAAATCTCAATAGCAGTTGACCTAAAGGATGTAGATATTGAATATCTTTTCTCTGCTGATGATAAAGCTTCACCAGAAACAATTTTTGCCATGCAGGACTTATATTCCTTCAAAGATGAAATAGAAGAAAAATATCTAATTCATTCCCATTCTTTAACTTTTCTCTAGTACTGTCCTATAGAATTGCTAATGCAAATGGAAATTGAAGAAAGCCACCTAATTCCTTTGGCTTATGTTCACATTCTCCCAGATAAATATGCCAAGCCCATCAAGGTAGTTGCATTCATAGATACAAAAGCTCATTTGTCTATGCTAAATCTGAAAGTCTTGCCTATAAAATATCATAACCTCATAAGAAGTAGTTCAAAGTTGCCAATGGAGAGATCCTTCATACTAGCTTAATCACAACCAAACCCATGACTATTCAGTTCTTTCGTAGATGTCAGATCTACACTAAGCTTTTAGACTTAGCCTTACATGATAAGGATCTAGTTGTTGAATTTGATCTCTATTGGAAACTCTTGAAACTAAAAGTTCTTCTAAAAGAGCTTAAGTTCAAAAACTACTTCCAACCTTATGCTTCGGTTAACTCTCCATTCATTGCCTAAACCTTTTTAGCCCAAGTTCCTTTAGCATTTACCACAATCGAATAATATATCCAACCTCATTGCTATGCAAATAGCCATACATAATTCTTAGCCAAACACCTAAGCCCATTATGGACCAACCTAGAATTCTTTATCTCTTTACCCTTTAAACAAAATAAGAACATAAACCCTACTAAAACAACTCATCCAGGAATAAGTCCACACGATCTAGCCTTAGCCTATTAAGAATGTTTGTAGTTTGTAGCCCAAGGGATCATTAAGTCAACCAAGCAAGACTGGGCTTATCAAGCATTCTATGTAAATAAAATATCAAAACAAGTTCATGGAAAAAAAAGACTTGTGATTGATTATTAGCCTTTAAATTACTTTTTAAAGGATGATAAATTCCTTCTTTCAAAAATTTCATCTTTGTTTACTTATTTGTCACGGGCAAAGTATTTTTCCAAGTTTGAACTTAAGGCAAGTTTTTGGCAACTTGGCATCAAACCAGAGGATAGCCCCAACATAACTTTTTGCATTCCTAACAGGCACTACCAGCGAAAAATCATCCTTTTGGACTCAAAGTGGCTTCATTACTATTTCACAAAGCAATGATAAGGATATAAGAACCAATCTTCCACAGTGTTCTAATCTACATTGATGGCATCCTACTTTTTCCAACAAACCAAGATTTTCATCAATAAGTCCTGACATAATTTGCTGAGTGGATGAAAAAGTATAAAGTAATGTTGTCATCTACTAAGATGCATGTGGCATAAAAGGAAATAGAGTTTTTAGGAATGCTTTTTCAAGATGGTCAGTACAAACCAAGTCCACACATTAGAGCCAAGCTGTTAAAGCTCCTTGACAAGGATCTCATTCATAAATAGGTACATCAATTTCTTGGAATTTCTAATTATTTGAGAGACTTTCTCACGTAGTTCATAAGAAGGTGAATCCACTAAAACAGATGTTGAAAAAGAATCCCCCATAATGGACAACAGTTGTCGAGATTCTTCAAGCAGAGATGCAAGACTTGCCACCATTTCAGATTCTCTCCATAAGAAAAAGGATATTGCAGATAGATCCAAGTGATCACTACTGGGGTGCAATCCTTCTAAAGGGAAAAGACAAGCAGAAAAGGATATGTGCTTATGCTAGTCGAAAATTTAAGGATTTAGAACTCCACCATCATTATACTTTCAATGAGATATTGGCAGTCAAAAATGGAATAAAGAAATTTGAATTCCATTTGATTAGACTTCATTTTATAATTTTTATGGAGTATTCTTTTTTTTTTCAAGATGTTGAAATTAAAAGGAAAAAATCTATCACATCCTCAATTACTTTAATGGAAAGACTGGTTCAATAAGTATACCTTCGAAGTTGAACATATAAAAGGGGATAAAAACTTGATCCTTGACTTCCTATCAAGGCCTCAGACAATCTCTTTGATTCACAAATAGCAAACATTTCCTCTAATACTCATGGGTTCCTCAGCCTCCTCCTCATCCACTCCTTCACCATACTTGAAACATGGAGAACCTTAAGAAGTTTGGTTTCCTACAAGCTACCCCAAACTTTCTTAACTTGCCAAAAAATAAGTCTTTATCTACCAGTCCTTATTGGTAAAAATGTATGGTGCTATTTTTCTAAACATACTGGGTTTTCACCTGAAGTATCCCTTCTTAAAAATCTATTCCTTTTTAGATTTTTCAATAGGGAATGAAGGATCATGGTTCTAACTATAAGAGTTCCTTACATTTTTATGGTATTTTTATCACTTGTATACTATAACAATTGAAGTTCGCCCATATCATCTCTGGTCATACTTAACAGAGATAAAAAGAAAAATAATGAGGAATCAACATATGATCACTTTTCGTGAATGGTTCTAATCTTTAGACCAATGTATCTTAGCTTGCCATACCAAGTTCAAATATGTTTAACTTTAAACAACTTTTTTACTAAATGGCTATTTACACTCTTCATAGACCTTGTCTGGTACGAGCCTCTGGAATTGAAGCAAGATTAATGTCACGTTTCCATTTCTATGGAGAGAATAAGTTTTTGCTTTGTGATGCATTAGACCACTATGAATAATTTCATGAATTCCAAAGATTATTGTGTGGACAAAATAAAGTAGTTCCAAAAGAAATATGGTTATCCTTATCAAAAGATGTCTCATAGGACTTCTTGTCATCTGGATATTATAAGGAGATTATGGTAGACAAAAGAAAATGGCTTGAGACACCTATGCCAAAATGTCCAAAGTGATTTGACTAAAAGCGAATATATTTCAGATCCAAATTCACAGGACCCATATGACTACTATATGAGACATGAGGACCTAGCAGAAAAAGACTCCATTGATAGTGGTGATTCAAAGTACCGCAATATGAACATGTCTTCATCACTTAGGCCAATAATTAAGTGATAAAGAACTGTATTAAAGCATATGTAAAATAAATGTGTGTGTAACAGTAAAACATATGACAACTTTACTTTGGCTTTACTTTTCTTTCCAGTTATATCGATCTTATCTCTTGTGCTAAGCGTGCATTTGCTCCATCAATATAAGGAGCATTAATTTATATTATGAAGGCAAAAAACCTTTGAAATAGACACTGCCTATTTTTAAACAAATCATCACTTTCTAAACCTCACTTGCCTAAGGTTTTGCATATATCACTAATCTCTTCTTCAATCTTTAAATCTACCTTATGTTGCTAGTTTTCCCTGTTATGAGTACTAAGAGGACATGTGCTTTGTTGAAGGACTTGGAAAAGGGTTTGTTTGTTAGCATTAGTCATAATTGTATTCATAACAGGTGCATAATAGAGTCTAGTCATGGTTCATTTGTATTGCCTAGGAATTTCTTTGGTCTTTCAGTTGAGCTTTATTTAAGGCTCGTTCATTTCATCCCCTATTAAATTCATGATTATTTAAATTAGAATTAACTTTTAATTTAATTATATATTTAGGAATTATCTGACTTTGAATAGTTTTACTTTTGATTTTGAATCTTGCATATATTTATTTTGTTTTATGAATATTATTTTAATAAATGTATTTATTTCAGTTCAATTAACTATTTGTATTCATAATTAATTAATTAGATATATTTAATTTGTGCAATTAAATGTGAATAAATACATAAAATATTAATAAGTCATTAAGACATTCTAAAAAGTTTTAATAACTTTAAGAATAAAACTTTGCATAAATTAATTAAGACAATAATTATCTTACATTTAGGATATTTTATTATGATTAAAAACACTGTGACCTTTGACTCTAAACCTAATGTAATGTATTTATCCACATAAGTAATTAATGACAAAGAAATTATATGGAATATTAGACATTGTGTGAGACTGGTATAGAACATTGTGTGTGACTAGTATAGAACTTTGTGTTTTACAAATGGCTTATACTTTCAAAAATATTATCAATAAGCTCAATAAGAGTGAGAAACTGAATGGTGACAATTATGAGATTTATAGCATAAAATACAATATGTGTGGGAAGAGCCCGAGGAAGGCACTACGATCTAACATAAAAAGGAATGTGATGTATATGAAGTTTGAAAAAAGAAGAATTCTCTAGCTTGCATTACATTGTTAAGTAGAATAAATGATGATGTCATGTGTGAGTTTCGTAGGTATAATAATGTCAAGGATATATGGTTCGTGTTGAAGATAAAATTTAGAGGTACATCTATAACTTAACTTAGATCACCGATTATCAATTTTGACACATATAAGAAACATTTTGAACATAACATGAAAAAACATTTAAGGTAAATGTCAAACATGATAAATGAGTTGAAAGATACCCATCATACCTTAATAAATGAGCAATAAGTACAAGTTGTCATTATTCCTTACCCTAAAGCTGAGAGCATATGAAGATGTATTTAACCTATAATGAAAATATCAAAATTCTGACAAATGCTATATGCCACCTTGAGTTGGAAGAAGATCGCCTCAAAATTACAAAGTCAAGCACTAATGTGTACATGATAGGATCTAACAAACATCAAGGTTTAGGGCGAAAGTGCAAGCATCAAAGTGCATCCTAATCAAATAAGAGAAAAGGAGAAGCTCAACTAAATAAGAAGACTAAGCAAAACCAATATGGCAAGAAAAAGCATAATAAGAAGAGGAATATAATGAGAGTCATGTTTTATAACTATAACAAATGTGGTCATTTTGCTCGAGATTGTGTTGAGTTGAAAAAGGTACCTCGTTATGCATATGTTAGTAAACTTTTGTGTTTCTAGCTCTATTTTTCTAACTAAGTCACATCATTTATGCATTGTAAACTCAGGAGCTATAAGCCACATAATGAAGAATCGAGAAGCCTTCGTGGACTTTCAATGTGTCCCATATGGAGCAATGTCCCATATAAAGCAATGTGAATATTTATGGAAGAAAATGTTAAAGTTAAAGTTAGAGGGATTGACACATGCAAATTAGTCATGTGTGGTGGTCTAATCTTATTCCTACATGATGTGTTTAGATTCATCAAAATTTGATTTTTGATAATTAGTGTTGCTTAGATTAAGTTTTAATTAGTACTTTCAAAATATAAATGTTAATCTAACTTTAGGAATAAATTTCTAAGCTTCTAATTACATTCTGCATGGTTTAATAATCATGGATTTGAATTATGACTTAAGTAGTGTTAATATAAGTTTTTGATGTTTGCACCATCACATGATTATGAGAATGATATCAATATTTAGCATGCTAAGCTTGGCCATATTAGTTAATAAAGAATGAATAAGTTAGCCAAAGAAGGTTTATTGACTATTATTGACAAAGTAGATTTAACTTGTGAACATTATGTAGCTAGAAAAACTATAAGAAAACCATTTGGAAATGGAACTGAAGTTGAATTTCCATTACAATTAATTCATTCTAATGTATGTGGTCCTATGAATGTGAGAGCTACACATAAGTATTTTATTTCATTACATTTATTAATGATTACAATTAATATGGTTATATCTATTTGATATCTCATAATTTAAAGTGTTAAGTTGCTTCAAGATTTATATAAATCTAGTTAAAAATCAATTAAACATAAAATAAAAGCATTGAGAATTGATCAAGGTTGAGAATACTTATCTAATCAATTTAAAGAATTATGTGATGAAAAAGAAATACAACATTAATTGAGTATTCCTAGAATTCCATAACAAAATGGTGTTACTAAGAGAAGAAACAAAACTTTTCTTAAGATGGTTAGGTTTATAATGGCTCAAGCTCATTTGTCGATTACTTTTTGGAGTGATGTATTATTGATCGCTATATTTGTACTTATTGAGCGCCTAAAAAATTAGTTACCACCATTCCATATGAATTATGGAGTAGTAGAAACCTAACTTAAGTGTTTTAAAACCTTGAAAGTGTGTTGTTTATATTCATTATTTCTCTTATAAATATGGTAAATTAGGTCCAAGAGGGAAAAAAATATCTTTATACAATACTTTAAAACTTCAAACGGTTACATGTTCATAGGTGAGCAAAACAATAGAAGTGTAACTAAGTTCAAATCACATGACGTCACATTCTTAGAGACTAAGTTTCATAAACAAGGTAAGATAAGTCAAGACTTGTCACTATTTAAAACCATGGAACTACACTTGTTAGCATCACCTCATAGGCATGAGAGGATTTTGACAAATAATGAATTAGTTTCACTTGTCCTAATTTCATCATCTTACGCGAATGAACGTGATCCCAGTTCAAGTGGGAATAATTTAATAATTAATCAATCTCAATTGCAATGAAGTAATTGTGTAAGCATTCCTCGTTGTCGATTTGAGATTGATTATGATTCTTTCACAAGAATAGGATGAGCCAAATTATGTGAAAGAGTTTGCCCTGCAATTTAACCTTATTTTACGTAATTCTAATTATAGTTGCAAGCCTAAACCTTGAATTACATCAAATGGATGTAAAGACCACTTTTCTCAATAGAGAATTGGATAAAGAGATTTATATGGAACAACCAACAAGTTTCATTAAAGAAAGCTATGAATAAAAGGTTTATAAACCTTTAAAGTCCATCTATGGCCTCAAACATTCATCAAGGCAATGTTATATTCATTTTCATAATGCAATATTTTATTATGATTATGAAAGATCATTGCATATATACTAAAAGGTTTAAGGATAAATTTATGATTTTGTCATTGAATGTTGATGACATACTTGTAGTTGGAAATGATAAAGAGTATGTTAATGACATCAAAGCATGATTGTCATATAACTTCAAAATGAAGGGTATGGGTGAAGCTACATATATTCTTAGAATTAAGATTTTAAAAGATCGTCTAAGAAAAATAGTGTCTCTTTCATAAGAAACATATATAAAAAAAGTCCTTAAATGATTTAAGAAGCAAGATTATAAACCCATTAATACTTTTATAGCTAAAGGTGAACGTTTGAGTCGAAGATTGTGTTCTTAGTACGCTTGATAGTTTAATGTATGCCATGATATGTATGAGATTAAACATTTGTTATGCCATTGGCATGTTAAATACATATCAATCCAATGCAGGTCCAGCTCATTAAAAAGGTGCAAAGAGGATTCTAAGGTATCTATAGGGAACAGTTAATTACTTAATATACTATCAAGGTTGTGATCTATATTTGAGAAGTTATACCAATGTTGATTAAGGAGGAAACTTATATGAGAGGAAGTCTACCTCTGGTTTCATTTTT
Source organism: Omphalea diandra (assembly GCA_949677035.1). Taxonomy (NCBI): domain Eukaryota; kingdom Viridiplantae; phylum Streptophyta; class Magnoliopsida; order Malpighiales; family Euphorbiaceae; genus Omphalea; species Omphalea diandra. The sequence goes on along the minus strand of CATIWR010199931.1, from coordinate 8,012 downwards.
ATACTTAGTAACGGAACTATATTCTAGAGTACATGTATAGCTTTATCCATGATGGACATTGAATTTATGGGTTTTCTTCGACAGTACAAGAAGTTTTATGGCTTAAAAGGTTTTTAGACAATTTGTACATCACCACTACTTTAGTATTTGTTAACTATGATAGTCAAACGACTATTGCACATACTAAAGACCCAAAGTTCATTGTAAAACCAAGCATATAGATACTAAATATAATTTTGTTAAAGACATGGTGGCACATAGAAAAGTAAAAATGAAATATATTTCTACGAGTGAAATAACGCCAGTTTTTAGAGATGTATTTGTTAAGCATACAAAATATCAAGGAATATATAGTTGTTAATTTACTTGTACTATTAACTATTTTTTAATGTTTATGAATATTTAATCGATGTCTAAATGATAATGGAGATTATTAATATACATACATGTGAATGTACTTAGTACATTCTTGATTTTTTTTTTTTTTGAAAAGTCTATTAAGCAGATAAATGATTGATCTTCTCATACAGGTAATCGCCTTTATCATTATTTGTAATGTATAAAGATAAAAATAAATTTTAAGTTTATTATCTATGTAATAATAGAGCTCAAGCTAAAAATTTCAAATGTCATGTTAATAATAATAAAAGGTCATTATAACAATTTTGAATTCATGTTTTCATTATATCTGTCTTTATTACTATATGTGAGTTCTAGTTGTTGAACCTCAAAGTTTCAAGTCTTGTTTTGATAATTACAAACAAGTCAAAAAGCTAACCTTGACCCAAGTTATTTATGTTATAATTTGCAGGTTCATCAACTCTTTGAACTATGATGATTGAAGAAGGAATTATATTTGAAAACTCAAAGTATTAGAGGGTGAAAAATAAGGCAAACTCAGCTTTACAAACCAACAATTGTTGTTTATTTCCAATAAGCATTGAAGATATCATAATAGGTGTTGGAGAAACACTCCAACTTGAGTATAGCTTTTTGGACATGTTAACAGGCATTGCCCATATTCCCAACAGGTGTTGGACAACTGCTCAATCATAACTATGCACATTGACTGTAATGGGCGTTGATCTTGCTCTCACAACATGCGTTGCACTTTTGTAACAGGTGTTGGATACAGTACCTTAGATTCAGGAAAACTCTATAGGACTCGAAACAGGCATTGGTCTTACACAACAGTAATTGAGAAAGCTCTCTAAATTATATGCCAAAAGCTCTGGACACCACAACAAGGCATACTCATTATATCAATAAGCGTTGAACACATTCAACATGCATTAGAAGAATACCAACATATGTTGGAAAAATGCTACAATTTGAGCTATAAGCTTTGGACCCCTTAATAAGGGGCACTCATTGTAACAACTATTTTCATTTACTAGTTGTGACATTCATGTCTAAAAATTCATATGCATAAAGGTTAATTCATCATACATACACAATCCAATATGTATTTAATGGACATATATGTTAACTAATTCAAGGCTGATGACCACAAATTGATTTTTATCAAGGCATATGTACATGACACAAGGAGAGAAAGAGTTAAAATTTAACTGGCGACTTGTGCTCTATGTATCTATATGTAAAATTTTATGCTCTAAAGTACCCAAGCCTTATGTTTCAGTATCTGAAAAACATAATTGTGATTTGATGAATTGCAACTCAATGAATAAAAATAATTATTAGATTCTTATAACACAACCAATAATCAAATTTCATAAGGATACATTATAAGTATAAGAATTGACTATGTAAGTGAAAATGTAATAGATTAATTTTATCGTGACTTGACTATGCAAGTGAAAATGTAATAGTTGATTTTGTCGTAACCTTACAAGGCAAACACTGCTTCCGGGATTCATGTGATGCAAGTGACGTTTGATTTTGTTGGCTAGTATATAACAAGTGAATCATTTGATTAATAACATATGCCAATAGGATATATTGGACTCATTTTCACGTGATTTACAAGTGTTTGACAAGCCGATCACAACATCCTTTTAGTTCTATATGCACGTGTTCATTCACAATGGTATACCAAGTGATCATTAAGATCGTATAATTCTCACTTGACTTGTATTTACATGTAAAATGTCACAATTCAATGACATATACATATAATAGAGCACAACTATATCATAAAATCATCACACATATACATTAGAATCCAATTATGGCTTTTACTCATTTTTAATGTGACTAACCTTTGTGGTAGGTTTAGACCTCTCTCATGGGCTTTTTCAATGTGTTAAAATCCTAAAATTTGATACATATATCATTATCAAATGTCAAAATAAGTTTGCATGCATGGCATGTAACTATGGTTATGTTTCATGCAAATGGACATAGTATTTAAACTTATTATTCTTGTATGACAACCTGACTTTGTTGCATTCTCCTAGTAATAACTCTGGATATACTTATCTAAATGGCTTGATTCTTTTTTCTACATAAACTATACACATAATGATATAACATGTTCAAACTTCAGGTCAATAAAAGGCTTATAGAAAATTTGGTGAATTTTTGAATTTTGCCCTATTTCAATGTGATCTCAATCTAATTGATTTTAAATCTTAAGAATATCTCAAATTGTATGCTTTATTACAATTAACAAACCACATAAAGAAACTTTTTTTTTTTTTTTTATGTTTTACACATTGTCTAATTCAGTTTATAAGGTTACCAAAATAAATAATCAATCTCAGGGTGAGATGGTTTCAACACATTGAGAATTAGTCACAATTAAGCAGCAATATCTCATCAACCATGATAAATTTAGCAAACATATTTTACAAAAAAGTATATTAGACATAAACATATAACTTTTAAGTTTTTCATATCATCGCATTCCTATTTTATGGCCATCAAATTCTTGAAAAACATAACTAAAAGATTGAATAGATTTTATCATGTTTTAAATCAGTTACAATCAAATAGTAATATCTTTTTCCATATAATAAATTAAGAAAAATATTTTACATAAATTTAGAGGGGATATAACCTTACAAATTTTATATTTAAAGCTTGGTCTAAATCATCACATAAGGTCATCAAAATATATGAAAATAGTCAGACTGAGGAGATTTCAGTATATTAAGAATCAATCCTAATGAAGAAGCCATATCTCTTCACACACTAAATTAAACAAAATTGCTTTGCATGCATTTAGATGAGGTATAAAATTACAATTTTCATATTTTACACTTTTCCTAATTTTACTTCTAGGATTATGAAATCATGGGTGTAAAAATATACAACAAAACCAACACAATCAACTATTATTTCTCTTGAGTTTTAACTTCTATACATGAGTTTTACCTTAAATACTCTATAATTCTTACTAATTATGCATGTTTAACATGTCATGAGGGAGGAATTTCATGTGGAAAAAAGATAAAATCACTTATCTCTTTTCCTAAAACTAAAAAAGCTTAGGGTTTTTTATATCTAACTCACTCCTCTTCTTCTTCTTCCAAAATTAGAAAAATTTAGGGTTTATTCCTTCTTAGCTTACGGTTTTTTATATCTAACTCACTCTTCTTCTTCTTCTTCCAAAATTAGAAAAATTTAGGGTTTATTCCTTCTTAACTTACTGTTCTTCTTCTTTTTCTTTTTCTTTTTCTTTTTCTTTTTCTTCTTTTTCTTCTTCTTCTTTTTCTTCTCACTCTTTTTCTTCTTCTTCTTCTTTTTTTCTCAATTTTCTTTTCACTCTTCTTCTTCTTCTTCTTTTTCTTCTTCTTTTTCTTCTTCTTTTTTTTGCTTTTTTTCTTCTTTTCCTTCTCTTTTTTCTCCTTCCCTTTCTCCGTCTCCTTCTTTTTCCCTTTCTCCTTCTCTTTCTTCTTTTTCTTTTTCTTCTTCTTCTTCTTCTTTTTCTTCTTTTTCTTATGTTTCATCTTCTCCTTCTCTTTTTTCTTCTCATTCTTGTTCTCGTTCTTATTTTTTCTATTCTTTTCTTTCTTTTTCTTCCCCTTTTACTTTTCTTCTCTTTTTACTTCTCATTCTTTTTCTTCTTCTCATTCTCCTTTTTCTCCTTCTTCTCCTGCTCTTTCTCCTTCTTCTTTTTATTTTCCTTCTCCTTTTTTTTTATTATTATTATTATTATTATTATTATTATTATTATTATTATTATTATTATTATTATTATTATTATTATTATTATTCGTCTTCTTCTTCTTCTCCTTCTTCCTCTCATTTTTCTCCTTTTCTTCTGCTTCTCCTTCTTCTTCTTTTTTTCTCCTTCTTCTTCTTCTTCTTCTTCTTCTTCTTCTTCTTCTTCTTTTCCTTTTCCTTCTTTTTCTTTTTTTTTCTCTTCTCCTTCTTCTTCTTCTTCTCCTTCTTCTTCCTCTCATTTTTCTCCTTTTCTTCTGCTTCTCCTTCTTCTTCTTCTTCTTCTTCGTCTTCTTCTTCTTCTTTTCCTTTTCCTTCTTTTTCTTCTTCTTCTCTTCTCCTTCTTCTTCTTCTTCTTCTCCTTCTTCCCTCTTCTTCTCCATTTCCCCCTTCTTCTTCTTCTTCTTCTCTTTCTCCTTCACCTTCTTCTTCTTATTCTTCTTCTTCTACTTCTTCTTCTTCATGATATTTTCTCACTTTTCTTTTCGCTCTTCTTCTTCTTCTTCTTCTTCTTTTTTCTTCTTTTTCATCTTTTTCATCTTCTCTATCTCTTTTTTCTTCTCATTCTTGTTCTCCTTCTTATTTTTTCTCTTCTTCTTTTTCTTTTTCTTCTCCTTTTACTTTCCTTCTCTTTCTTTTGCTTCTCTTTTTACTTCTCATTCTTCTTTTTCTTCTCCTTCTCCTTCTCCTTCTTCTTTTCATTTTTCTTCTCCTTCTTATTCTCTTTCTTCTTTTTCTTCTTTATCTTCTTCTTCTCATTTTTCTCCTTTTCTTCTGCTTCTCCTTCTTTCTTTTTTCTTTTTCTTTTTTCTCCTTCTTTTCCTTCTTCTTCTTCATCTTCTTTTTCTTTTTCTTCTTCTTCTTCTTCTTCTTCTTCTTCTTCTTCTTCTTCTTCTTCTTCTTCTTCTTCTTCTTCTCTTTCTTCTTTTACTTCTTCTTCTTCTTATTCTCCTTCTCCTTCTTTTTCTTCTTCTTCTTCTCTTCTCTTTCTTCTTCTTTTTCTTATTCTCCTTTTCCCCCTTTCTTCTCCTTCTTTTTCTTTTTCTTCTTTTTCTCCTTCTTCTTTTTCTTCTTCTACTTCTTCTTCTCCTTTTTCTCCTTCTTCTCTTTCTCCTTCTCCTTCTTCTTTTTCTCTTCTCCTTCTTCTTCTTATTCTTTTTCTCCCCTCTTTTTCTCCTTCTCCTTCTTCTTATTCTCCTTTTCCTACTTTTCCTTCTCCTTCTCATTCTCCTTCTTCTCCTTCTCTTTCTTCTTTTTCTCCTTCTCTTTCTCCTTCTCCTTCTTCTCCTTTTGCTTCTTTTTCTCCTTCTTCTTTTTCTTCTTTTTTTTTTCTGCTTCTTCTTTTTCTTCTTCTTCTTCTCCTTCTCCTTCTCCCCCTTTTTTTCCTTCTTCTTTTTCTCCCTCTTCTTCTTCTTCTTCTTCTTCTTCTTCTTCTTCTTCTTCTTCTCTTTCTTCTTCTTCTTTTGTCTCTCCTTCTCCTTCTCCTTCTCTTTTTTCTTCCTTTCTTTCTTTTTATCCTTCTTCTTCTTCTCCTTCTTCTTTTTCTCGTTCTTCTTATCCCTCTTCTTCTTCTCTTTCTCTTTCTTTTTCTTTTTCTTCTCCTTCTCATTCTCCTTCTCATTCTTCTCCTTCTCATTCTTCTTCTTCTTCTCCTTCTTCTTCTCCTTCTTCTTTTCTTCTTCTTCTCCTTCTCCTTCTTTTTTTTCTTATCCTTCTCCTTCTTTTTCTTCTTTTTCTCCTCCTTCTTCTCCTTCTTTTCTTTCTTCTTCTTCTCTTTCTTCTTCTTCTTCTTCTTCTTCTTCTTTTTCTTCTCCTTTTTTCCTTCTTCTTCTTCTTATTTTGTTCCTTCTCTTTCTTCTTCTATTCTTATTCTCCTTCTCGTTCTTCCCATTCTCATTCTGCTTCACCTTCTTCTTCTTCTTCTTCTTATTTTTCTTTTTCTTATTCTTTTTCTTCTTCTTATTCTCCTTCTTCTTTTTTTGCTCCTTCTTCTTATTCTTCTCCTTCTTCTTCTTATTCTCCTTCTTCTTCTTATTCTCCTTCTTCTTCTTTTGTTCCTTCTTCTTGTTCTTCTCTTTCTTTTTTTTTTCTATTTTTTTCTTCTTCTCCTTCTTTTTCTTTTTATTCTTCTTTTTCTTCTCCTTTTTCTTCTTATTCTTCTTCTTCTTAAGTTAAAGTTAAAAAATCGTGAGAAAAGAGAAGGATGATTGGAATATCACAAAAAATTATATTTATTGGTTGATCAATTATATTTTTATATATGTGATAAAATATAATTATGAATATAAAATATAATCACAAATGAGATCATGAAAACTTGATAGATGTGATAAAATGATTTAGAATCCAACATTCTATAATCTACTATACAATTTATTCAATCGAAAAGGTGTATATTTCTAATAGATATGTAACATTGAGTTCTCAAAGTATGATGATCATGCAGTTTATTTTCTAAGTATGAATTATTATAAAGCATAGAGAATCCGTTTTCTTAAATTTATTGTGCATCCCACTATGTGTGAGTGAGATATGTTAGGTGTTTGTTTTTGGATTTGGGTACGCTTATATTAAGGGACCAACTCATTTGTGTTATGTAAATCGTTTAAGATAATTATTGAAAAAGAAAATAAGTTTCTACACAAGAAAGTTATCAGTATGCAAAAAAAAAAAAAAAGATGAAAAGAACACGTAGAAAAACCTATGTACAAAAGAAAGTAAACTCTCTACAATTGACAAAAAGAATTTAGGTTACGAAAAAGGAGTACTTCTAATGTGATTTTTCTTTCTCAATTAGTAATTCAAGTTTTGTTTTTCGATCCTTTTTCGCTGCATTTCAATAAGTAAGACTTGTTATCATTAACTTCTATATTCTTCATAAAGATTTGAATACAATTGCAAAAAATAAATAGATTTAAGTTTTTAAACATATTAATCCAAAATAAAATTAGAACGAGTAATGAGATGCTCATATTCAGTTCTTCCTCATAGCTTCAAGCCTTAAATAAAGTGCATTTAATTCGAACTAAACAACTTCAAGGATTGAAGGGAAGGGTGAAAATTCAGTTCAAATGAAATTGAATTTAATCAAATAAAAAAATCGAAAACAAAATTTTAAAAAATACAAATCAAATCAAACCAAATAAATTTACAAACAGAATCAAATTGAATTGATATGATTTGATTTAAGTTAGTTTGATTTGATTTAAATTGAATTTTATAAAATTATTTTAAAAATATTTTTAATATAAATAATAATTCTTATAATATATTTAAAATATTCTTAATAAAAATAATATAAATAAATAATAAAAAATAGTATTTAATTATTTTGATTTGATTTAATACAGGTTTTACCTAATTTGATTTAATTATTAAAAATTTGGTCAGTTCAATTGAATCAAAATTTTTTTACTTAAAAATTGAACGGAACGAAATTAACTAAAATCTTTTAAAAAGAAATTAAACCAAACCCAAATTATATTTAAAATGAATCAAATGAATTGAACCACTTTGGTATAGTAGATTTTTCAATTTCCGTCCAATAGTTTCCACCCTTAATTGAAGGGGTAATATTTGAATATCGAGACAAATAATTGAAATTAACTCCTTTGCCGGCTGCCCAGTTACAAAGGTCAAAAACTCAAAACAAATCATGCAAATGAACAGTTTTCTGTCCCTTAGTTTTGCTAATGGATGAGATTAAAATTGTTGGATCTCATGATTCATTTTCTTGATACCTTTGTGTATCTATGCATAGTATTTGACTCATTTTTTAAAGGAGAACATCGAAACCTAAATCAATCAAATTAACTAATCATTATATATTGCTTTAAACTATGGATGATATATTTCTTTTTAAATTGCTTTACTAAGAAGTAGTA
>CATIWR010199901.1:0-10021 GCA_949677035.1 Omphalea diandra | reverse complement strand
AATTCGTATTATTATTCCGGGAGCAGAAGTCAAGTCTTTTTTCACAACCATGCTACCACGCCTACCTCTAATTGAGCAATCCTTGTGAATAGCTGAAACAAATCCTACTGCCAAGCTAGTGGGATCGATCTCTTCTACTATTGTCTTTCCTTTGAATCTTGATAACCTTACCCCCGCCATCTTGCTTCCCTGGTCCCGACATGACTGACTGGGCGAGGAAGAACAGCGGAGGCAACCTCCACTCGGATCAACTACCTTTTCTTTAGAGATGGGAAAGGCAGTTCGTAAGAACTGATAGCCATTTCCCCGCGAGGATGAAATGAATGCCTTTAGAATGCCCTACCCACCAAGACCTATTGCCCTTACTCCAACAGATTCAAAGCGGGTAGATCTTTAGATTAGACAATTCCTACTGCAAAGGCTAGAGAGGCAAGAAGAAGAACATCTTACTCAACAAGAGTTAAGGAAGAGATGCGCCTAGCGGATAGAGAAAGCTTTTCACATTCTCCGATCTATGGGAAAAGAAGACCAAGAAAATCTCGACTTAGTGAAGTAGAAGCCCATTAGAAAGATAAAGCTTTTTTCTGCCTTCTTTCTCCTTTCTTTTCTTCTTCTCTTATGAAATTTTTTCTAAGCTAATCTATAGAAATATTCTTTAATTTGAAGTCCTGTGTGGAAAGCAGGCGCCACCCATCGCCTCGACTACGAGTCTTGGCATCAAGGAGAGTAGATTTCTCTTGACTGTATCAATTAATCATTGGTACAGCCCTGAGTTATCTTGGCGGGGTACTTTTTGAAGGTACCTGATGGCTGGTTAGGGTCATCTTGTGATCCTAATCAGTCGTCCTCTTCTGTCCACATGAGAAGTTTGCTTCACTACAGGCAGTCTACTCTCTCTTCTTATAGAAATTATTGATTTGGAGATTGAGTAGATTGATTGTAATTGTGCTAACTCCTTCACTAGCTACACTATCTATAAAGACTGATTAACTTTTTTAGGTAATGTAGTGGGATATTATAGACGTCCTCCTGACAAATTAAGTACTTCCATATCAGAGTGTGATATCTGATTTTGGGTTTACTGAAACTTGTCAGTGAGGAGTTCATCCCGTCTAGTTAGTCGAAACATTCTGTCTCTTGCGCAGTTTTCAGAGTACAATCTCGTGAAAGTACTTTGTAAACAAGCGGAGTAAGATAGTATGTTAGATTACGCTTGATGAATTCTCAGAGCAAGCGCTGAGAGCTAATTGAGATATATCTCACTTATAGCTGGTAAAATAATTTGTAACTACCTTCTAGTATTAGTTATTTGAGGAAACTCATCTAATTAATGCTAAAAGGACAAGATGGTTACAACTTACTAATCAGCTGTGTAGATCTGTGATGTTAATCTCGAAGCTTTCTTAAACTGCACCTGTTTGTGCAATTGTATGGCCTCGGTCTGAATGAACTTGCAATCCTTTCAGATTTGAAGTTATCCAGTTGTATTAACAGTGTGTGGGCCGGAACTTGGCGATAGTGAAAACTATTGTCAGGAACTGGCTAAGGAGGTTAGGGCATTATTAGAAGATGCACAGATGCAATTTCTTCATACTCCTATGGCATAATCACCCATAGGTGATATGGACATAAGTATGTAAGAATTTATCACTGTGATGTTCAACACGTTCAAAGGGCAACCGATGATACTTACCAGAAGTGAAGTAGAGAAGAGCAGAAAACAAGTCAAAGGATACTTGCCCTGAGACCCGAAGGCACTTCGATTCCCGTCGTTAAGTTAAGATTAAGAGTTCTTGCTTCTAGGGGCAATAATAGTTAAGGACAGTAGTTAGGTAAGAAAGAGAGGTTATGAAATAAACAGCTAGATGCTAAACAAAGTAAAGGCAATGGATCATACCGATTTGCCATGGCTATAGCTAGCAGCAATGGCGATGTTTTGGATCTCGGCTAATAGGCCGTTAATCTTGAAAGAGAGGATTCTGCCCATGTCTTTAATCTTCCTCGATAACACTCGATAGCATACAATTACTGATTCTTAAGCTAGGAAGCATCAAAAGCAATCTGACGGCCTGGGATATGATTAAGGCCTTTGAATTGAAATTATAAGTCTTTATTTTATGCCTCTAGATTCTAAATTGGGGGGAGGGTTATGCATCTTATAAGAAAGTATGGCATCAGTCGAATCGAAGATGGACAGTGAATCAACAGAATAGGCTTCATGCCAACTCGGAAGATCCTGCCTCGGACCTGGACGAGGTGTGATCCATAATAGCCTTTTAGCGGCGAAAGGTGCCTGCTCGTGGAATAGAAAGACTTCGTTGCATCAACAAAGTGTAGTAACGCTTACTTTAGCTCATCGATGTTAAGACGCTTCATTGAACAAGAGAGATGTAATGCCGACTCTATTTTATTCCCCGCATCGAGCAATAAAATAGAGTCGGGCCTACTTTCACTAACCTATTGATTGCTAACGTAACCTATCCGCCTTTCTTCGCTACATTGTCACAATTGATGCCAAAAAGACCGGTTTGAATAAAGGGGTCTCACTTCTGAACTCTGACTTGCTTTCCTTCTTGGCTAAAAGTAGGGGCGTAAGCCGAAAGGCTAGAGAAAAGAAGAGACTGGGGGCTATTACACAGGCTAGGTTTACTTAGTAAGAATTCGAGTTCCAGCATCGGGTAAGTGTCAGTTTGGTACTGGACGAAGTCCTTTCTTGAGTTTGTTGCTTAGTGACATTGGATTTGACCTGAAACAAAAGAAATCCTGTCCCTCTCGACGAAGAGACAGTAAAAAACCCTTCCTTAGAGATAGACCTTTAAGAAAAGAAGTCAATCGCAGAAGCCCCAGGGTAAGTGAGATGCACGACCGAATAAGATTCTTACTAATAACCTTGCAGTTCTAAGACAGTTCTGTGATTACACAGTAGTTTTTAGCCTCTCCGGCTCTGTCTGCCAACAGTTAGAACTTATAACACGGTTACAACAAGAGAACGGTGATCAGATAATATCTCCTCTCCTTGTAGTAGTTGATAACTATTCTTCCTGTCAACACAACCGATAGAATCTTTCTAGACAAGGATGAGACAGCGGCTCTCTTTCGGAACATTGTCTTAGCAAGCGGTTACTGACTATCTCGAACATAAAAAATTCTAAAAACCGGAATATAACAATGAATTGGATTGGTTGAGTTGAAGAACCAGAATGAGAACGGCCGGAGGCGGGAAGAATCCTTTCTTTCCGAAACCTATATCTAAAAAGATAGTTGTTACTTCTTTAAAAAAAGAAAAGAAGATCGTTGATTGATCGAATCTATTATAGTTCTCCATTAGGGCGACTCGATAGCTATAGCTAGATGAATAGCCTTTGGTAAATTCTTGGATTCATAAAGTAAGTAGGCGCCTCTAAGTCAGCTTGCCCTTTGCCTTGTGGCTTGGATCGATGGAGAAGGTGCGGAGCGAAGATAGTTCCTAACTAGCTTGAGGGGAAAGAAGGTATCCCTACCTAGCTTTAGGAGAAAGATCATAGATAGATTCTCTGTTCCTAGATCAACGGATGCAAGCCTTGGTTAGAGGTTTTCAAGTAGGAAAATCATCCATCCTTCTATGTCAATACCAGCCTTACCAGAGACAGATCTTGTAGGCGCAAGGACCTGATAATCGAATCAGTTTACCTGGGTTTCGTAACCCTCCTTCAACACCTCTAGTACTAGTAGGCGTGAGTCAGTCTGAAAGAAAGCTCTTACCGCAGCGGAGTCAAGGTTAGCGAAGCTAGGCTTGCCCTTTTCAATCGTTGGCTGTAGGGGTTTCAGAGTTACCAATTCTGAGTAGCACCAAGAGGCCCCCTCCCCCCTTTGACAGGAAGAATTTTCCTCTTGGGCTTTTCTTTTACGCTCAAAGTGCGTTTAAATTCTTAGGTGTAGTCGCCTTTTACTCACTGCCATCTGCTCGATGACAGGAGCCATCATAAAATCAGTGCCAGTGAACCCTCCAAGTATCCATCCTTTTTTAATGACAATTACTTGCCATTAAAAAAGGTGGGGTAAAACTTCCGCTCTTCCTATTATAAGGTCTCCCAGCTTTCCGGCTTCACTCCATCGACTATACATGCCACCACTGCCACCACTGCGCTGTCTACCCCGGCGGACCACACAGGTATTTCTGGGCCCTTTCCCTGTAGAGTTTCGATGAAAGTAGAACCAATAACTATGACGTGTAAACCTCTACGCCATGTTCGAAAGTTTGGCAAGAACCTCTTACATAGACAGGAGCCTTTTCTTGCTCTGAGAGCGATGCCTGGTTATGAAAAGAAATTCTTTGAACAAGCAGTTACGATAGAGGGTTGATGCAATTGAGGGGAAGCTCATAGGGAATCGATCTCGTACATCCGATCTAGCCTCATTCGAAAGTTTTCCTCTTTGTCTTCTAGTTGTGGATTGACCGCGTAGGGATGATTCTTCCAATGCTAATGAGTAGATCCCCCAATTCACATCCGAAAAAGGAAGACAAGCCACTGAGTCCTTGCCTAGTTAAGCCTACCAATAGGAGTTCACGTAGGCAGAGGATAGAACCTCTCAATAATCTGGGCAAATCCTCACTCATAAAGCAATCCGTGAGAAATACTTGATATAGGTTTCTATAGGAATTCGATATCTCATCGGTCGAAGCTTCATAGTTGCGGGTTCCTAGGTTATTGATTTCGAGATTGGACTTAGGAATGACTCTTTCCCATGAACTGACGTTTCATCAGTATCTCAGTTAACGACTTAAGCTCGAAGTCTTTCTAGTGTAGAATGGGGTCTTAGGACTCATTGATAGGACGAGCCAAGGGGATATAGATTCATACATAGGCTCAGGAGTTACTGGTTCTTGGCTTCTAAGCCTGCTTGGTCCTATTCCTATGAACTGTTCTTGATGGAAATCATTGCTTCAAAGGCTTGAGCTTGTCGAAAAGCATATTTCCAGACTCAGAGGAACTCTAACGCTCAGCAGCGGCAACTTGAACACATTATATTATATACGCTCTAAAAGTCCTTTATAACCCGTAAGACCTTCTTCCTCTAAGGTGAGGGGCACAAGCGTTTGAGGAACACAACAGCGAAGGGCTTCTCGGGGTCGGGGAGAAGCCCGGGCGAAGAACAAGGCATGAGTGAGCGAGCTCTTTCTAAAGCGACTCTACAGCAATAGCACAGTTCATGAAGCGGCCGGGAAAGCAACTCATACGAATGTTGAAGCGTAAGAACGAACAGGTGAAACTACGGCGCTAGTTGGTATTCCTTTGTCTTTGGCATTGACTTGACCTCGCTTGAAATAGGGAACCACACCTCTAAGTGGAGAAGGAGCAGGAGCAAAGTGATCAAATGAAATGACTCTTGAGAATAAAGAAAAGAAAAAGGCTAGCTCAGATCTAGGCCGACTAGTCTTTGATTTATGCCGATACTAATATAGGGTAGGAGAGATATAGGAGATTCGGTCGGACAAAAGCCCTTCTTGAATAAGCCATTCTCTTCGATGCAGAGGTTATTCCTACATCTGATTCAATAGGGCCGCTTCGGTTATAAACCAACTGGACTTCCATACTAAAGCAGTCAGTCCTTTTTGAAAGAAACATACCGGAGGGGTGCTAGTAGTTCTTTAATACCCTCATCTGACTGACTACTAGCTTTGGCTAGCAGGACTGGGAGAAATCTCGCCTACACGCCGACTGAGTTGGGTTAGGATTAGGTATCTGAATTACATCCATCCTCTCTTTCTTGTCTATAAAATTTCATTGGGAGTCAAGCTACTGCCCCAATAGGGGAATGGACTAACCCTCTGACAGAGGAAGCAGCTCAGAATAAGCAATTGGAAGTTGAAGTAAAAAAAGAAGTTGCGGCTTTAGAAAACTCAATCATTGTCTTGTCAGCTTCAGATCTCATCAAGCAGTGCTGCGAGAGGGAAAGGGCTATAAAATAAGGTGAAGATCAAGTCTATTGAGCTCCGATTAGTTCTATCTATTAATAAGGCTCTATTAAAGTAGTTGCTAAATTGATATAGCGATCCCTTGAATCCAATGCATCCATTGAACCAGTCGCAGATTCTGGTACCAAAGAAGAGTATGGAGAAAAGTAAGAGCATATTCGTCTTCAATTGCGCTAACAGCTCAAATATCAACGATGGTAATGACGATAGCTTTACAGGAATAGCTTTAGGGATCGAATTCTTATTCCTCGAGGCGAGGCATATGAATCTTATCGAGAGGTCACTAGCTCAGGAAAGATAGAAGAATGCCATCTTACCCAGAAGAAAATAGAATCTTACTTCTTCCTATATCACTAGTTCAGTCTATTGGTCCCTATGTGGGCTATAGACTCTACTTAGTCTTACCATCTTCCTTGCTTATGTGATTCTTGAGCAGGTCGGATAAATCATTACAGCGGATCATCGTCGATATCAACGTCCCAACAAAGTCATTCCTCAAAGGCCCTTCATGCTCAGGCAGTAGTGCTTTCTTCTGGCGTGATTTTCATCCGATCTTTCCTCCTATGAAAGAGAAGGGTTCCAACCCTTACTTCCTATTGCCGGGATATCGCACAAGCCAAAGAGAGATCCGACGGTGAAAAATAGGCCCCTACTAACTAGTCAAAAGCCGTTCCCGCTGAGGAAGCTGATTGCTCTCAGGTCGGAAACTGCTAACCCGTAGACTAGGACGGGGAATCCACAAGGCAACTATGAGGGCGGAAAAGGCAAAGCAAAGCGAATCGGGAGGAAACTCCTCATCAACAAACAGCTGCATCCGAATACCACTCTACAAGACAAGCTTTGAAGAACCCTACCCGGAAGGTAATTGATCTAGTTGATTCACCCACTTTTTGTTTAGTCCGAACTAAGATATCAAGCTGAACAAAAGACCAGAATTTCCGGCTGAATTAGATTGCATTCTAGCAGCTATGGTTCCTGTCCTTGACGTGAGGAAGTGGTTAAAAGCTTTGGCGTCAGCATCAGAGGATTTTTTTGACCAGCTGATCTGCTTGTATCGACTTCCGTCTGTTCAATACCGATACCTGTCATATTCCATAGCAATTCTTTCTTCCCTTGATCGTCACGCAAGACGCTTTTATGGCACAAACCTAGTAGTTATTTGTCCTGCCGATCTTGGAAATAAAGGACGTATCTCCAGAAACAAGAATAGGGAAGAGACCCCTTGAAGGTGGCGACTGCTCTCTCTTTCTTCCTTCACCAAGTTCCCCGTAAAATGTACTCGAAATCGGATTGGGTAGCTGGTCATCACCAAAGGGATCGAGGAATGCAGGGAGAATAATATAGGGGACGTCCCTCATCTTGTGTGTGGTCAATTCGTACACAAAATGGCTCTATCCGCTTTTTTCTTTAGTAAATTCTCAAGAGGTAGTTCATTTCTTTCTGGTTGTATTGAGCAGTCTGTTCTTTGTTCACCTTCTTCTTTTTTTGTTACAAACTTATTACTAATAAATTTAATAGAGTAGCTTGTGAGTTTAATGAGTATCTTCTTAAGAATGTATTCAGCAGATTTAATAGTTCTATCATCCGTTGGGTGGAAAGGTACTTGTTGGTAGCTTGAAGCTAGGTCTACTTCAATGTTCTATCTTTTTGTCTCATTGAAGATTTCCCTTCTTTGACAGGAACCACGGGATAGGTAACTTTTTTCTCAGTTGAATTCCTTGAAGTTGGTTCTTTCCGGGCGTAGAGATAGACGATGATCCCATGCGTGTGGGTACCATCTCAATGGTTATCTATGAAGAGAATGAGGTGGAATTGCCAAGACTTGAAGCCATCTATCTTCCCTAAACAGGCGACTTACTTCGATTAGTCATAGTAGGAGTCGAAACTTTGCCACCTCGTCAACTCGGTCAAGCTTATTTCATTTCACCTTTGAAAGCTACTTCCTTCAGGCAAGTATGCAATAAGAGCAACCTTAAATGGGCTACTAGAGTACCTAGGAATTCCTACTTTATGAGCAAGCAACCTTGGTCCTTATTGCTTGTAGATGATCCTATTGGGATAGCGGAAGAGTCCTGAGTTCGATGCTTGAACCCGAGGAAAGGCATGAAAGGAAGGAACGAGCAGAAAGAAAGGGTAATATTATATTACCAACAGAGGAAAGAGATAAGGCTGCCCCCTCAGCAGTAAATATAGAAAAGGAGGAATTAAAGGGGTAGACTTGGTGAGAAGAAAGACATTACCAGTCATATGGTTTGATGCCCTGAATCGATCAACCAAGTAAAAGAATAACTGGAGGGAGTACAGAAGACATTGCATGTAGGAAGGGAACCCACAGCTGAATCATCTCGGGTGGAACCGCAGGTGACGCCACAGAGGATGATGGAGCAGATCCAACATGTTAGACAGGCACGGCATCTGCAGGAGTGTTCGGCACTTCAGTAATAGCAGAAGCACTTGTCTGAGAGGAAGTTGGATACTGAGACTGAGTATAAGTTCGGGGACTAGTTTACTTGTTCTCTTTGATTCCTCCTTCCTGACTGAAGACAATCAAGAGCTAAAACAATGCCTATGAAAAAAACAACTGGGCAAAGGGTTAAGGCCTAACCGGTGGGCATTCTTTGTCATAAAGACAGAACTACGAGTGAAAAAAAGAAAGAAGGGGCAAGAAGAATTCAATGCTCTAGACAAGATTCAAGGGCTATAGTCGCAATAGAAGGGAAGGGGAAAGTAAGCGAGGAATTTCATATAGTAAGATAGAAAGCGGGCATAAGACCACCTTAAGATAAGAGGTAGCCAACCAACTCAAGAGTAACATATATAGGAACAGAGGCTTCTCACAAACATTGATTGGAAGACCCATAGTTTGACCAAAAAACTAGCTATGTAAGCAAAAGGGCATAGCAGTA
Organism: Omphalea diandra; assembly: GCA_949677035.1. Classification (NCBI taxonomy): domain Eukaryota; kingdom Viridiplantae; phylum Streptophyta; class Magnoliopsida; order Malpighiales; family Euphorbiaceae; genus Omphalea; species Omphalea diandra. The sequence continues at coordinate 1,159 of CATIWR010199901.1, read as the reverse complement.
AAAAAAAACTAATGCACATAACATCTTACACAACGAAAGAAGTCCTCCCATACTTATTATCCGGAGACTCTAATTGGATGGGATGGGCTGCTCACCTTAAGACTAGCTGTCAGGCAGGGAACTTCCAATCAATTCATTCAGTTTTCTCCCACTCGTTGGCACTCTAATGTGAGAGAAAGCGCTTAGAAAAAAGAGAGGTCAAGCCCTCACCCTATAAGCAAGCTCCTTGCCGCCCCCTATTGAGTTGACTGGTGGGCATGCCCCCACTGGGACTTATACAACTACTTTTTTATTCTGCTACTTCTACTGGGGGAAGACATAGGTAAGAAAATAGGTATCTTCCAGTGATTCACTCACTGGATAGAAGAGACATTTTTCATCTTTTTGAACTCCACAAGCCCTATATCTGCTTTAGCCAAAAGACAAGACAGAATAAACAACTGCTTATCCATAGAAAACTCCAACCCAATTCCCCGCGAAGGGGAAAGATGTGCTCTCAAAACAAAAGAAGGACGGATTCTTAGCTCAATAACCGGCTTGCCTACCGCTAAAGGAGAGATTGCGTAAGAGTCCCATGGCACTGAACCCCTGCTCTGTTTTCTTCCCCTACTCCTCTTAGCTTGTCTTCCTTTACCTTACTCATACTCACCTCCCGCGCTGATTGCCTTCCAGCGAGAAAAAGGAACTGACCTGAAAAAGAAATGCAAGGCATTAAATTGTAACTGGCTTTCTCCCACTCCTAGCAACTACTCTCCCACTATTACGGGAGCTTAGCTTATTCATTATATGGTGCTAAACAAAAGCAGAGATAGGAAAGAGCATCCACTATATAATATATATATTTTATAACCTTAGTTTACTTCCTACTCTTTCGGGCCCCCCTAGCTGTCCTACGCCTAGAAGAAGCTCTTTCAAAGGGCTCTTTTTCCGCCTCCCTTGCTATTGACTTAATCCGGACGTGATTGAGGCAGTCCGGTCTAGAGCAGAGAGGTCTATAGGGCCGTTTATCCCCGTTTTGTTGTTGTGCGGGGTTCCAGTCAACCGAGCAACGAATACTGGAAAAGTTCGCAGTTTACCGTCCCCATTCGGTCTTACCTGATCGCCAAAGCAGAACAACGACTCAGTGCTTTCTAAAAAGCCTACCGTGGCTGATAGCAAA
>CATIWR010199896.1:0-42501 GCA_949677035.1 Omphalea diandra | reverse complement strand
TATATATATATATATGTGTGTGTGTATATATATATATATATATATATATATATATATATATATTTATTGCCTTGGGTATAAAAAATTGACAACATAAAGAGCTAAAAACAAGGGAAGAAAGTATAGTTTAGTTATGAAAATCCTCAGAAACTAATGTTAACACATATTTCTTATTATTATTGGTTGTTAATGTGACATTTTTTTATGTTTTTAGTTTAATTTACTTTTTATTGTAACCTGTGTCATATGATGAGCAATGACTTAGATATTATGAATATGATATATATGATAGTTAGCAATAAGTAGGAATTAGTGCATGGATAATAAGTGTTATATTGAACATATTTCATGCTTTATAGCAGGGATGATTATGTTCATAATAGCCTTTAGGCTTCCTCCTCATATGTCTTCCTGTGCTCAAAAACTAAAGTGGTGGTAGATTAAGGAAGCATAAATGTATTAAATGCACAAAACAAATTCCTTTTTACTGTTGATTTTTCCCTTACTATTGTATAGCCATTTGCATCACTCTATAAATTGGATGATAGATTGTCTATCCTTGTCGTCAAAGATGAAAGTGTTCTCTCATGACATATAGTATGGAAATTTAGGTGGTCAGATACTTAAGGTGTTAGGAGTTAAATTGCTTGATAAGGTCATTGATGTGTAAGAGTGTTTCGGCATAAATATAAAATGTTTGGTCGATGAAAAATGAGTTAGACTTTGAAATTGCTTACACTGCTTATGTCTCCTAAGTATTTATTGATGGACTAGCTTGATTAAACCTAAGTCAAAACTCTATTTTGATTTTGATAATATAAATTAAAAGGTTATAATGCCAATTATAAGTTTTGGTCTTACATAAATTAAGTTAGAAGCTCATTAAAAGTTGATTGGAAAGAAAAGCTCGAAGTATGGAAAGTAACTCTTAAATCGCGACAGTGACTTAGAGGTCATGACCGTTATTCCTAAAATCTTGTTAACATTTAATCCAGTTTGATTTGCAGTAGAAGTCGTGGTGGATATCGCAACCACTATTTTCAAATGGATATTGAGGGACTTCAAGTAACCACTAAAGGCATTCCACACGTCAAAGGAACGGTTGGAAGCTCAAAATTTGGGACAACAACAAATTGGTTGTGATTGCAATCTGCCTTAAGTAAAATCTCCAATCAACCAATCCATTTTTATGGTGAACATTGTGGAAGTTCTCCTAATTCGTGACCACGACATTCAACCTTCATCAGAGGGATCCAACGACTAGTTTTCTGAAGGACCAATATTTAATTGCCACGTGCAACTAACAGTTAGACATAGTTGAAGTTCTCGACCTCAAATGAGCAAAACCCAAAGCAAATTATGATGACTCATGACCACGACTTGAGTGTATCAACCATGATCTCAGCCTGACAATCATTAAATGTAGGATTTTGCCAACTTTAGAGATTTGGGCATAATTTATTTTGTAAAGTCTCTTTAGTGGTAAGAACCTATAAATGGTCTAATAAATGGTCTTAAATTCAAAAGAGAATAAAAATTTATTATGACCAAACTCTTACAAATTTATTTATCAACTCTCTACTCTTAATTTCTTTGTACTTGAGTTATAAAAGTTAGGTGTGAGCCATTATAGAAAAACTCTTATTTTGGTTAAGTGTGAATCTTGGGAAAATATTTGTAAAGGTTATGTGTTGGCCTTTAAAAACACATTATATAAAGTTGGGTGTAAGCTTGTAAAACATCACTTAGAGTTAGTGAAATACCCAATTGGAGAATTAAGGGGTGAATGTAGAGTTAGTTAACACCTAAACTACTATAAATCTCTTGTGTATAGTCTTCTTTTCCTCTTTCTTTTAACTTTGCCTTATTTATTTACCCACTAAAATTTTAAATTTCCTACCAATTCAACCCTCTTTCTTAGTACACAAGGGCCAACAAGTAGTATCAAAGCTTAGTATCAATTCAAGCCTTAATTATGTGAGAAAAGAAAATTGACATAATAAGGAATTCACTCATATCTCAAACCTTTCTTTGATGGATTTAGTTATACTCATTGGAAGTATAAAATGAAAATCTACCTTGATAGCGATGTGGTGGATCTTTGGGATATAGTTACAAAGGAATGAAATCCACCCACTAAAGTAGTGGATGGTAGTGGACAATTAATTCTAAGAGAAGAATGGGTTAAAGCTCATAAGAAGGCAAATGGGAAAAATAAGAGGGTAATGACAATTCTCCTAAGTTCCATGTCAAAAGAAGAAATTTCTAGAGTTCAATATTGTCAAACCATACATGGAATATGGAAAGCTTTAAAGAACTACCATGAGAGCATAACACTTTTAAAGTCTAGTAGATTGGAGATGTATATGACTGAATGTAAGCTCTTAATAATGAATTAGATTGAATCCATCACCGACATAACAAATAGACTCATTGCCATTATCAACAACATGAAGAAGTATGGAAGAGTTCTTACTAATCATATGGTAAATACCAAAATCCTTAAGATGCTTCATATAGAGAAATTTGGGGTAGGCGTATGTAGCATACACGAATCCAATCAAGAGATTGGAAAAGTGCCAACTGACATTCTCATTAGCAAACTCCTTACTCATGAGACGGTGCTTAAAAAGGATAAAGAAATGAAAAAGATGAGAGCTTAAAGAGAAAAAGGAGAAAAGAATACACTTGCTCTTAAATCCTTTAGTAAAGGCAAAGAGGTAGAAGAAAGCACAAGTTTAAGTGACGAAAGTGAGAAAGAAGAAGAAGAATTTGCCATGCTATCTAGGAGGACCAAAGAGCTCATGACGAGAATAAAAGAAAGAAGGAACCTTAAGAAGACATCTCCTAACTTTAAGGAAAAGAAAAATGATGTAACCTACTTTGAATGTGGAAGGCAATGACATATCAAATTTGATTGTCCTAAGCTAAAAATGAAAAAAGAGTGAGATAAGGATAAGAAAAAGAGCTTCAAAGTAACATGGGATGATGACTTAAGTGAAGAAGATAAGGATGAAGATGAAGAGGTTGCCAACTTTTACTTCATGGTTCAAGAGGACTCCTCAAATGAGATCAATACTTTTTGTCATTCTTGTGATGATTATGATGCATATGAGGATGATGAAGATGAGCTTTTTAAAGCCATGTCCTTGAGATATGATAAATACAAATCTAAAATGAAAATTTCTAAGAAAGAGTGTTTTAAACTTAAGGATGAATTCAAATACTTAAATGATCTTGTGAATGACTTGACGTCTTCTAATGAGCAACTTAAGAAATCTTTATAAAATCTTTCCAAAACTTCATCGACTTTTGACTCTTTAAGAAAAGAAAATGATTCTTTAAAAGGTGAAGTTATTGAGTTAAGAAATTCCATCTCAAAATTTCACAAAAGGAAAAAAGCTTTGGATAGACTTATTGTATCCTAAAGATCTTCTCTTGTGAGGCATGGTCTTGATTTCAATGGGGCCTCCTCATTTACATCCTCTTTTCCCATCTTCATTAGAGCATCAACACTTCAAACTTCTAGTATAAAGATGATTAAGAAGAAAAGTGCTTTTAGCACTAAGCCCCCTATACTTGAGGGCAAAGGAAAGGCTTCCCAAAGCTCAATAACTAAGTCTTAAAGAGAAAATCATGCATACATGTATACTAAGAGGCATGCTAAAAAACACACACATAAAAATTTCTCTTTTATTCCTAATTATTCTTGCACTTGCATGCATTCTCATAGGCAAAGTATGACAAGGTCTCTTACTCATACTAAATTGGTTCATAGGAGAAAGACTCATAAGTCTAAACTCCAATGTCACTATTGAATGAAATTTAGGCACATAAATGTGTATTGCTATATTAGGAAGGTACACCTCAAATTGGAGGACCCTTCCAAGCCTAACTCCCAAGGACTTAAGTATACTTGGGTACTTAAACAAAGGTGAATGGTTTTATTTTGTAGGAATGCTTGGAACCCACCAAGGAAGACAATGATTGTCATGAGAATAGTAGATGCTCAAAGCATATGACTAAAAATAAAAAGCTATTCATATCTATTAAGAAAAAGGATGGTGGTAATGTCACATTTGGAAATAATGCCAAGGGTAAGGTAATTGGTATTAGAATTATTGGTAAGAAAGGTTGTCCCTTCATTGATATTGTGCTTTTGGTTGATGGTTTGAAACATAACTTGTTGAGCATAAGTCAATTATGTGATAAAGGTAACAAAATCATCTTTAACCCAAGAGAATGTCAAATTACTACTTTGGTGAATAAGAAGGTAGTATTTAAGAGTGAAAGGGGAGGTAATACTACCTAATTGACTTAGACAATTTAGCTAACCAATCTTTCAAGTATCTTGTCTCTATTAGCAATGAGTCTTGGCTTTGGCATAAAAGACTTAATGATACTAACATGAAACTTCTCTAACATATTTCTAAAGGAGAACTAGTGGAAGGTCGTCCAAAGCTCAAGTTCACCAAGGATAAGAAATATGGACCTTGTCAAATGGGAAAGCAACACCAAACATCTTATAAGGCAATTACTTTTTATATGTGTGTGTGCATATATATATATATATATATATATATATATATATATATATATATATATATATACATACATACTGCTTTTTTCTTTTTCCTTTCTTTTTTTCCCTTATTTTTATTTTCTTTAAACTTTATTAATTATTATTCTATGTAATTTTAACATGTATTTTATTTAAATATTATTTATTATTCAATATAAGTTTGACATATTTACCTAATTGTTTATGCTTTAATATAAAAATTACTATTATTATGATAATTTCACTCATAAACACTATTATTAAAAAAAAATGCTGCCACGTTTTTCATTTTCTTATTAGATAAATCTTTATTATAATACTTGAAATTTAGCGTTGGAATTGAAATCGATAATAAGTATAATAATCATATATATATTTAAATTAATAATTAACATAAAAAAGTATGATAAATGTTAAAAACCTAAATATCTTATCTTTCTTTTGTAGAAGATTATTTGTATAGTTATAATTTTATCCTTAGAAACTCTTAGATTTTATAGGATTAACAAAAGTCAAATCTTATTTTCATATACACTGTAAAATCCATTAAAAAAATTAATTGACAATTCCATGGTATCAAACCTTAATTATGCTTCTTGAGATTTACACTATGTTTGGATGGATGATTTGTAATGGATTGGAAGAGTTATTAATGGAATGAAATTGATTAGATTGGTTTGAAAAGAAAGTGTTAAATTATATTTATGTTTGGGATGGTAGGAATGGAAAAGAGTGGTTTGAAATTAATTTCGTTTGTTTGCACTGGAATGAAATGGAATGTTAACTTAAAAATTGACAAAATACCCTTATATATACAAATATAATTTTCTTTTATTTTTTCATTTATCAAATATTTAATATTAAAATTGAAATTTATTATTATTATTCAAAAATTATATTTTATTTTTATTCACAAAAAAATGTGAACAATTAATTTTTATTCACAAAAAAATGGAAAGGAAGCAAATTGTTCTAACAAATAACCAAGGGCAAATGTGTCATTGTATGACCAGATAGCCTTTGAACTAGTGGAAACACCCCAAATTGGGGTGTTTCAATTTAAGGGTTTGAGTGGTAATGGATTGGTTTACCAAAACCTCTCAAACCAATTCATTCCACTCCAAACCCTTCTATCCAAATACCAAAATATTTTACAAACCAATCTATTTCATTCCATTCTATTATAAACCAACAATCCAAACAATGTGTTAGGTTTCAACCTTCATTGCTGAATACAATGTCCTATTTTTCAGTTCTATTTCAGCCTTCGCTGCTAAATATAATTTTTTTTTTGAGACTGAAAATAAAGCATTGGTCTAGCCTTTAGTGCCTAAATTAGTGCCCATTTTTCTTTTTCTTTCTAAATGCCACACATCTTTGATTGCCATTTGCTTTTGTCATTTGACACAGACAACATGTCAAAAATTTTAGAAAATATAATTATTATTAAATCTAAACAGACACCCATCAATCAACATCCTGGAGATCTACAGAATATCCAGGCAGCCTACATATTTACTGGAAAAAATTAATTGAAGTGGTCCCAATTTGTTTGCACATTTTTCGAGAGAAAGGGAAAGCTTAGTCACTTGTTTGCCACCGGCCCCAAAGAAGGAGATTCAAAATTCACTGTTTGGGATGAGGAGGATTCCGCGGTCATGTTATGGCTATGTGAAGATTGCTGGAGTTGCAGCCCTGTTGCATTGAAGCTGCTGGTGTATGATTGCAAAGTCGGAAATTTGAATTTTGATGTTATTTAACTTATGAATGTTTTATTGTATGTAATGTTCATTTTTGACTCGCTGATGTAAGAAGTATGACTGGTTACTTTAAGCCATACCGTAAGAAAATATTTTAGGATTTAAAGAGAGTTAGCATGAGACTCTTTAACAATTAAGCTTTGCAAATTTTATATATATGAAATGAAGTTCATTATGGTTTGTTCTCTCCTTCAATTTTCAGTTCATATCTTTGTTGTTTGAAGTTAATTTTGCCAACAATGGTATCAGAGGCCTTTGATCTTTGAAGGGCAATGTGTGTAGAGAGAAAATAAGTGAGGAAACTCGCCAAAATTAACTCTAAACACGTGAGAGAGTTGATTGTTTATGGCTTCCATGACTTCCAACAACTTCTCTTGAGTAACTCCACTAGTTTTTAATGGTGAGCACTACCTAATTTGGGTTGTGAAGATGAAGGCGTACCTGAGAAACTTTGATCTCTAGCAAGTTGTCGAAATAGGGAAGGATCCTGAACCTCTCCCTCAAAATCCAACCTTGAACCAGATCAAGCACCATAATTAGGAGGTAAGAAAGAAGCACAAGGCTTTTGTCTTGCATTCATTTAGTTGTCAATGATGTTATTTTCACAAGGATTATGGCTTGTGAAACAACTAAAGGAGCTTAGAACAAGTTACAAAAAGAGTTCCAAGGAAGTGACAAAACAAAGCAAATGTAACTTCATAACCTGAGAAGAGATTTAGAGTTTCTTAGGATAAAGAGATAGAGACAATGAAAGAGTATATTGATAGAGTCATAAAAGTGGTGAATTAAATTTGACTACTTGGTGAGAAGCTTAAGGAGAAAAGAATTATTGAAATAGTTTTACAAACCTTGCTTGAGAGGTTTGAATCCAAGATCTCATCACTTGAAGATTATTGGAGCTTGAATCAAATTTCTTTGACTTAACTTGCAAACTCCTTGCAAAAAGTAGAACAAAGAAAGTTCTACAGGAAAGAAGAAGTCTCTAAAGGTGCTCTAGTAGTAAGCCAAATGAGCAAGTCACAACCTTTTTCTTCATTTTCATCTTTCAAAAAGCAAACCGGTTAAAAATGGAAATAGAGAAGAAGAACCAAGCTAGAGGCAAGCTAAAAGGAAAGAAGAGCAAGTATCCACCTTGTCCTAATTGTAACAAGAGGAATCATGCTAAAAATATTACTAGTACAGGCTTAGAGTTCAATGCAGAGCTTGTAACAATTTGGACATATTGATAAGTTATGTAAAACAAACCAGTAGTATCAAACTCAACAAGCACAAACAACTAAGACTGTGGAGGTGTGTGAATAAAAATTGTTCATGGCAATTGAACAAGAGAAAAGCTATGAAACCAATAATGTTCATGAGCTTGGCTAATGACAGTGGTTGCACAAATCATATGTCACTCGAGCATGAAAAATTTAGAGGCTTGGCTAGGAGTTATTCCTCTCAAGTTAAAATTGGAGATGGAAAGCTTCTAGAGGTGAAAGGAAAAGGTTCAGTAGCTATAAAAACTCTCTCAGGTACCAAATTGATTGATGATGTTCTATCTGTGCTTGGTATTCTTCAAAATATAATAAGTGTCGGTCAATTAGTTGAGAAAGATTATGCTTTGCGTTTTTGAAAATGTAAATGTGATATTTTTTATCCATCTAGTTTGAACCTTCTCTTAGTAAATATGGTAAGCAGGAGCTTCCTTATTGAATGGAAACAAACTAAGATTGAAGCATTCATAAGCTTTGTTGATGAAACCATTCTCTGGCATAAAAGATTTGGTCATTTTAATTATTCCTCATCGAAACAAATGCAAAGCAAAAGGAATGTTGAATGAGATGCCTCTTATATATGAACATGATGGTGTTTGTGGGGTTTGCCAAATAGGCAAACAAGTAAGACTTCCTTTCCTTACAAATCAAGGTTGGAGAGCAACTCAAATGCTCTAGCTTTTTTACACTGATGTGTGTGGTCTAATGAAGACTCCCTCTTAAAATGGTAGCAGATATTTCACTATCTTTATTGATAGTTTAACAAGGTTTTACTGAATTTACTTCCTCAAGCAAAAATCAAAGGTGTTTGCTACTTTCTTGAGGTTTAAAGCTGAAGCTGAAAATTAGTGTGATCATTCAATTAAGACTCTAAGGTTTGATAATGTCATTGAATATACGTCACACCAGTTTTTAAGTTAGCTTTATAAAGCTAGAATCCATCATCAGTTGATTGTTACTTACTCACCTTAGCAAAATGGTATGAGTGAGTGAAAGAACGGGTCAATTATGAACATGGCAAAGTGTTTAATATTTAAGAAGGGACTTCTAAAGCAATTATGGGCTGAAGTAACCAATACTTCAGTTTATTTGATTAATAGGCTTCCAACAAAGGTTGTTAAGAGCAAGACACCTTATGAAGTATGGTTTAGTGTCAAGCCTATTGTGAATCATCTCAGGGTGTTTGGTTGCATTTGTTACATCCTTGTTCCAAAGGTGAAAAGAGAAAAGCTTGATCATAGGTTTAAGGTTGGAATCTTTCTTAATTACATTACCAATTCAAAGAGATATAGAGTGTTGGATTTGAAGATATAAAAGGTCATGATTAGCAGAGATTAGAAGTTTAATGAATTTGTAGCCTAGGATTGGGAAAAATCTATTCTTGTTCCTTTAAACAAAATTCAAAATCAAAGGTATTTTCCCTAAGAAATAGCTAAAAAAGAAAGAAGCTCAAAATCAAGTGAAGAGGTTGGTGTGAGAGGCCGTAAATCACTTGATGATGTTTACAATAGATGAAATTTTGTCATGGCAGAACCAATTAGCTTTGAAAAAGCATTCAAGGATCTAAAATGGAGGCCAACAATGAAAGATGAAATTGAAGTAATTAATAGGACTGGAACTTGCTGGAAAAACCTTAAGGTGCTCATGTAATTGGAGTTAAATAGGTGTTCAGATTGAAGTTGAACCTAGATTGCACCATATATAAGCACAAGGCAAGATTGGTTGCGAAAGGATACTCTAAACAACTTGGAGTTGATTTCAATGAAACACTTGCACTTGTGGTAAAGTTTGACACAACCAAATTGCTTTTGTCACTTACAACTCACAAGGGATGGTTGGTGCATTAATTGGATGTCAAATCAATGTTCGTCAATGGCAATCTTGAAGAAGAAATTTATATAAACCAAGTTGAGGGTTTTATGATAAATGATGAAGAAAACAAAGTTCCTTTGTTGAGAAAAGCCTTGTATGGTTTTAAGCAGACACCCAGGGCCTAGTATAGCTAATGGATCTAGATGAGGTTGGTGTGAGAGGCACTAAATCAAGTGAAGCAAAGTCTATTATTGCTACAATAGGTGTGAACTAAGCCATTTGGCTCAGAAAGTTGCTAATGGATCTAGATAAAGTTCAAACCAAGCCTATTGAAAATCCTATGTGATAGCAAATTAACTGTTGCTATCTCCAAGAATCTAGTCTTTCATGGAAAGACAAAACACATCAAAGTTAAGTACCATTTCTCGAGAGAGGCAGAGAAGAAAGGTGAAGTACAGTTTCTTCATTGCAATTCAGAACATCAAATTACAGGCATCCTAACCAAAGGACTTCAAAAGAGAAGATTCAAAAAGTTAAGAGAAATGCTTGGTGTTTGTCCCAACCTTGCAATTAAGGAGAAGTGAAGATTGTTGGAGTTACAACTTTGTTGTATTGAAGTTGTTGGTGTATGATTGCATAGCTGGAAATTTGAATTTTATTGTTGTTTAACTTATGAATATTTTATTAATGTAATGTTCATCTTTTGACTTCTTGATGTAAGAAGTATGGTTGCTTACTTTAAGCCATACCTTAAGAAGATATCCCAAGATTTAAGGAGAGTTAGAATAAGACTACTTAAGAATTAAACTCTGCAAATTTTATATATATGAAATGAAGTTCGTTTTGGTGTGTTCTCTCCTTCAATTTTTAGTTCATATCTATATTGTTTAAAGTTAATTTTGCCAACACTATGGAATATTATGCCATCTAAAAGTGTCACTCAATGTTATGCTACCAAAAATAAGTGACGTTTTCATGTTCTTACCAACATCCAAAGAAATATAAGATGCGATTTGGCAGACTTATTCCATGGCACTAATGCTACTCTTATCTATGAAAACAAAATGAAGACTTCAACTACTAAGTAAGGTTAATCTTTCGGTCATTGAGTATGCCAACCTTCTGAAAAATCTTGGCAAGAAATGCACTGATATTAGAGTGTTCAGATGAAAGGTAGTGAGGATGCAACTATCTTAAAAAGCTTTTTTGAAAAAGGTAGAATTTATGATTTCCTTGTTGAGCTTAATATGGAATTCAATCAAGTAAGAGTTCAAATATTAGGAAAAGAAGAATTATCATCTCTGAATGAGACAATATCGACACTATGTGCTGGAGAGAATTAAAGAGGAGTATGTTGGAGCCTCAATCAGTAGAAAGCTTAATAATGATAGCTGCAAAGGCAAACAATAGGGGTTTTAGGACTATAGATTTGAAGCAATAAATAGGAACAAACAATGAACAAGCAAAGTTGTCCAAATTAAATTAATGACTCGATTTGGTACAAGCATTTCAAAAAGCCTTAGTATATAAGAGAGGATTGCTTCAAACTTTGTAGCAAGGTATAAGTTCTTAACCATATAAAGAGGATTCAAAAGAGGTAAGTCAAGATGTCAAACCCACTTCACTAATGGGAAGATCAACCTCAAGAAAAATCCAATAGTGATGAAATTGGAGAATTTAGGAAAGAAGAAATAAATAAATTGAGAAACCTTTGAAAAATCCTTCAATATGTGTTCATTGGTTCAATCAAGTGTCTTTTATGATATTAATTTGTCAAGTCCATCTTTATTAAACTCTTGGGTCACAGACTTAGGAACCACTAACCAAATGACCTATGTCCTGGAAATGGAAAAGTTATTATTGTCGATCTCTCATAGTTGTTACAAGTTAAGGAAAAGTAAATTTATTGGATTCTTTATATCTATATAATGTTTCAAAACACCAAATTATCCACTAATCTCATATCCATCAATCAAATTACTAAAGAATTAAACTACAAAGCAACTTGCTAGTTTATACATTGTGTTACCATGAAAGATTCAAGAGTAAATTTAATAACTTTTTAGGTCTTGTAACTAAGTATAAAAAATTCTTAAATATAATTTAATAGAATGAAAATCAACTAACAGGAGTTAATTGGGTCCTGATATATAGGTAGTGGAACCATCAATTAGATGGATAAGTATACAGGTAAAAACCATAAACTCATGTGGTATTTAAGCACAAAAATCATCAATCAAGAACAAAGATCAAAAAGATTGAGAGAGTAGAAAATAAAGTTTAGAGAAAAATAGCACTGTATTATTGTAACCATTCTCTAGTGTGTTACAATTGCTTATATGCCAGTATCAAATAAGAGTCTTATAAGATCTAGTAATTCTAATCTAAATGAAACTATAATACTGGTACAACAGATCTATAAATCTTATCCTAACATTATACTAGATTGAGCCCAAGTCCACAAGATCTTTTCTGTCCAATCCTCAAAGCCCAAAGGCCCATAAAAAATGAGGCTAGATGTAAATAAATAATTCTATAATCTCAAAAGAAATTATATAATTATAATTTAATAGAGGCCTCATTTTCCTAAAAAGACATCACCTGTGAGCATCAAATTTTGGACCTTAGAATGCAAAGCCTAATGATAATGAAAAGGGAATTGACCAAATAAAGGGATGAAAGGCCTTAGGAAATCTTGAAAAAGCCAAAGACCAAGCCCAAACCTAGCCTGGGGCTGCCAGCAAAACTTGATGGGTTGTACAACCCATCAAGCAAGGTTGTACAACCCTAAAGTAAGGTTGTACAATCTTATTTAAGGTTATATAGCCTTCCTTAAGCCTTAATGTAGAGAATCTTCTTAAAATGGTCCCCCTTTTAAACCCTAGGCTTGTAAAACCTTGGCACAAGGATGTTCAACCCATGTTTGGTTTTACAACCTACATGTAAACCCTAATTCTAGTACAACACTCTCCTTTTCTATGATTGGATGCATCTATGGTGCAACCAAAACTATTTTTGGCACTATACACCCATCAAACACTTATAAATCCCCCAATTTTTAAGAGAGAGGAGACTTTTGGAAACCCTAACAAAACTCTGCCAAAATCTATTTTTAAGCACCCTCAAACACAGGAAACCTAAACCTTAACCTCATCCCACTCTCTCTAAGGTAGAACTAGGCCTTTATTCTTACATTTTTGCATTGTACTAAGCATTTTAAATTATATTAAACTTTTTATGTGCTTTTGAGGGCAAAGACATCATTAGAACATACCCAAGATTCTTCTTCCTTTCTTCTTCCTTTCCCCTTCTTTTTCTTTTTCAATTTTGGAAACCTAGGAAACCAAGGTTGTACATCCTTGTTGGTGGACTGTACAACTATGTTCTTGGGCTGTATAACCTTTCTTCATATTTATACAACCCAGTTTTCCTAGAACACAACACAAAATTCTCTCTTTATTCTTTCAAATTTCTTTTTTTTTTTCAAGGTACTTTTTGCAATGTTCTGTGACTCCAATGGTAGAACAGGGTGAGGTCTAATGACTTAAGGCCCCTATTCACCTCAAAAATAGAGTTTTATTGGTTTTCTAAATGACTTTCCTTATTATTTCTACTTAAAATGTTTTTGTGTTTTCTTATTTCTTTGATCTTAAAGTTATTTTTTTTTGTTTTATTTTTAATACAATGGGGTAATTATCAAGTAAGGAACTTGAATCACCTTTGACCTTGATAGTCCTTTTTGTTTTATAGTTCATATGTAGTCATATGAATGTATTTCCAATGCTTTGATTCCTTAGTCTTATGCAGGCATTCAAACTCCTCTACTAGTTGGTTCTGCCCTAAATGTTTTAACTCTTAAAGAGTAAAATGGGAGAGGGTTCAATAACCCAAGGATCTTACTAGGTTGAATAATTGCCTTAGGTTAATCAATGTCCTTTAAATGCCTAGCATTGTGTATGTCAATTTCTTCTCCTTTATTCATGATTTTATGCATTTTTTTTTTATGTGTGTTACAAGTTGAACATTTTGGTGTGTGATGATAAATAGGTTTATTATGGACTTAGATACATGTTAGGATACATTGACTATGGAGTTATAGTATGGTGACCACCATGGGCCTTATTTGACTTTCTTTATTTACATTAATTTATCTTTACTTACTTGTTTGCTTTTTTGGTTAACCTATCACTAACTTGTTTCTTCTTTTGAGTGTAGGTGATTATTAGAATTAGACCACAAATTTGGTCTTAACCATTTCCCCATCATTGAGTATATGATTATGTGTGAAAATGGATGATATGCATGTTAATCTCCATGCCATATCATATGCCCCCACTTTTATTTTTAGATATATGATCATGGATGATGTGCCATGTGAGTGATAATGCATGCCAACCCTATACCATGATGCATGATCCCCTACCTCTTTTAGTTGATGGCTTGAGTTGTTTACGTGGATCGCACATAAATATATGCATAGGGGCGTTAATTGGACTAATCAATAACTTGGCTAAAATATTGAAGGTGAACCAAAGATGTCCAAAGGTTGAATCCTTATATTTGAGTGGCTTAGGGTGCCTAACGACTTCCCCAAGTAGTTCCTAATTTTTGAACTCGATCTCTAATGGGGTGAAGTTGAAATGGGCCTTCTTAGGTTAGGTTCAGATTTTACCTTCTAATTTACTAATGTATTGTCCCATTTCGATCCCTCAATGACCAACATTTTGACTTAAGCCTTTAAACTTATGCAAAGCCTAAAGGATCCCCCGTTGATCTAAACGCATGCCATATTAAAGATTCATTACCATGTACCAACTCTCATCCTCTTAATCCTTTAATGCTCAATAAAAGGATGGAGTCACAAGTAAAATTCCATTCATTCTAGCACAACCACAAAATCTCTAGGCGCTTATAATTACAACTCTACTAGGGACTCAAAATTTCCTTCGCATTTGATCTTTGGCTCACTTTTAATATTTTAAACTTGTTGTTGAGTAGTCTACTGCATTCCTGTAGCCTCCACAATTAACCACAAACACTAGATGCCCTTAGATAAATAGATGGTTCTCTAAGCTTAAGACTTAAACTCCATTCGAGCTTAGGAGACTGTAGGAGGATTCATCACTCATGAACCTAGTACCTTTGATACATCAAATGGGGGATCATGATAATCGCTCCTTAAACTTATGGGAGCAATCAATGTCAAGAACCCTTTCAATTATTAGGTGTATGTAGGAGCTAATTGTACCTTGAAATAAGATACCCCACTTGTTTGTATTTCTTCAAAGGAAAGTGAAAGTCCTCAAAGAATATGATATCTTTAATGTAAGTGTAAATGCAACCCCATTCTCCTTGATGTAATTATTCTCCATATGTAAACACTTATGTATTCTAGTTCCCTGCTATGTAAATACCTTTTGCATACATCTCTCTCTCCTTACAAGATTTCTTTCCTTGATCATACGTATTTTTTTCAAGTAATGTAAGGAGTTCTTTTATTACCTTTGTGTATATGTTCTTTTGAGGTTTTAACTCCTCCCAGTCCAAGGTGACCCCACACATTCTTTGCTCCCATGATGGTATAAGAATGGGACTCTACCTAGAAAAGAGCTTCCAGACCTTGTGTGTGGGAGGAATAAGGTTAGGAGGATCTTTTGCAAAATGATTTGTGCATATCATGTATACATGCATTGATTACTTGATCATGAATCATACTAATAACCCTTATTTTATAGCCATCATAGCTTCATCCAAACCCTCATAAAAGAGAAGAGACAATCGACTCACTAGGAAACATAAGACACTAAGTTGGAGTCAAAAGGCTAGCCCAGTCATAAAACCCAACATACCATTGAAAGTTTTGGAAAGGTTGATGGTCGACTTCAACCACAAGATAGAAGAAAGGATTGCTGAAGAAGTGAACAAGTAGGTTAATGAGATCCTAAACAAAGGAGATGTAGCTACCAATAGGGCTAACAAGGGGAAAACACCTATAGAAACCTCCTAGTTTGTGGTGAATGATGATGATTTGTTGAAGATGAAGGAATACCATGAGAATAAAATTGTTAAAGACATGGGCAGTGCCATAGTTGTCCCCGATAAGGCTACAAAAATTGGGAAAGAGAGTACTTAATATGATGACTTTGCTAAATAGTTGGACAAAATATAGAAATCTCTAAGTGCTAAAGGGTTAAAGAAGGAAACAAACATTGAAGAATTGCTTGCTCACAAACCTGAAAAACTACTAGCTAATTTTCACATACCTAAGCTTCCCAAGTTCATAGGGATCCAAAATGCTAAGAACTATATCCATTCATGTGTGTTAGTCATGAAGGCATCTAAGGTGCTGACTAATACCATGTTGGAGCTCTTCAAGTTATCGTTGGAAGGATCTCCTAAGACATGGTACTTCAACTAGCCAAAGGTTGTCAAGAAAGATTGGAAAGAGCTGACAAAAGCTTTTGAAAGACACTATGTTGGTGATTCATATCTTGCAATCACATTGTAGGATTTGGAATCTTTAAAAGAGAAAATTGGTGAAAGCTTCAATGATTACATCCGAAGATGGAAGAAGATAGCATTAAAGGCAACCACAAGGCCTACAAAGAGAGAATATGTCAAAATGATTATAAAAGGGGCTTTGCTTGGCATTGGCACCAAATTAAAAGGCTACAGGCTGAAGAGTTTAAGTTTGAGTCTGAGTTAAGAAGGCAATATGGGGGAAGAAGAAATGCCTCATCCTACTCCTAGGCAGAAGGGAATAAGACAACCAATGTTAATGCAGTAATGGTGCCGACACAGTTTACTGATTTGGAAATGCCTTTGTTTAAGACATTTAAGAGGTTACAAAAGAAAAGAGTGTTGAAGCCTTTAGCATTAAGACCACCTCCTAATCCGCTACCTAGGGGATATGACACTAATGTCTATTGTACTTTTCATAAAAAAGTAGGTCACATCACTGACGATTACTATAGAATGAGGCACGAGATTCAGATCTCATCAATAATAATGTCTAACTCTGGAAGGTCTAGTATCTGAGGGAATCTTCTCCTAAATTATCATAATGTCCCTCCCATAAATCAAGGGACTTTCATGATAGATTTTGGGATTCCTAAGGAAGTTATTATTGCCACTATCGAGTAGGTTATGATTGAGGTTCTATTTGCACTATCAATCAGTTAGAAAGCTCAAATGAGGTGACAAAGGAAGTATGAAGGCGAGTGAGCAAGTGAACCATGTGACTCATAGTAGGAAATTCTATCCTGGCAAAGAAGCTTCTAAGGCACCACGGGTTAAGAAAGGGGCAAATGAACTTATTATGAAGGAGAAAGAAGAAGACAATCCTATTATAAAGTAGTTAAAGAAGGTACCAACTCAGATCAGTGTATGGGATTTGCTTATCACCTTTCAAAAGCATAAAAAGGCTATGATAAAAGCTCTATCCAGTTTGATCATTTCTAGTGAAGCTACTTTGAAAGATATTGTCGTGTAAGTGACTCATAAGGGCAAAATCACTTTTTTAGATAAGGATTTGCCATTGGAGGGAAGGGATCACAATTTTGCTTTGTTGATTTAAGATGAAGTGAAAGGAAGGCATACTCTATGTGTGATGGTTGATGATGGATTTAGGATCAATATATGCCCCTCAAAGTTACTACACAAGTTTGGATTATCTAAAAAGGACTTGAAGGCTTATGACAATGTCATTCAGTCCTATGATAATAGTAGAAGGCTGGCTATGGGTGTGTTCAAAACCTTGGTAAAGATAGGTGTAATAGAAACTATGATGGAATTCACAATCCTGGATATCCCCATCACCTTTTCACTTTTATTAGGAAGACTATGGTATCATCCTCTTAGTGGTATGCCTTTCACTATTCACTAGAAGGTTAAGATTCCTTATAAAGGAGAGATTGTGATCATTTGTGCAGAGGTAAGGGAAATTGTATCAACTTAGAGCGTGGTTATTTTGCACCTTTGAGGATTTTAAGTTACTGGAGTCACTGACAAGTAGGCTGATTCTAGGTTGATGAGGATTATGAAGTCCTTCCAGGATAAGGGCTAGGGAAGAATTTTACTAGCATATTAGAGTTCCTAGAGATTCTTACCCATACTATAAGGAAAGGATTAGGTTACCATGATGAAGGGTCAAAGTAAGAAGTGAGAGATTTGCATAGGCCACTATCAGACTTCTTTGTGAAAGACAAGGAAGTCATTGGAAAAGTGGAGCAAGGAATAATTCAGATTGAGAAGTCAATGGAAAATGACATGGATGAACTTGAGATGGCTTTTCTCCAACTTGATATTTGTGAACTAGGTTATCAGAATTATTACAACTCATCAGAAGAGGAGAACGATAAGAAAAAGAGAAATAAGAAAGGAAACAAATTGCATGAATAGAGAATAATCAGGAAACAAGTCAATCTGTGGTAGTGTACAACCCAGTCTACATGGCTGTGGAAGGACAAGAAGAAGATCACTAAAGAATAAGTTGAGTAGTATTTGCTAGTTACAAGGCTCAAGGATAACCTTTTCTTTTATAGGCTTAAGGACAACTTTCACTTTTACAGGCTCAAGCATAACACTTCCTTTTACAAGCTTAAGGACAAACTTTTCATTGTATTTTTCTAGGCACAATACCAACCTTTATAACCGCTAGCAAGGATAAAACCAAACAGTGTCAATGTCTCGCAATTAGGCAGTAAATACACTTTTAGTGCTTAAGAAAACCTACTCTCAAAAGAGTAACAAAAAACAATCCTCACTCTACCCAAATATAAAAGCAACACCAAAAGGTTTGCACAAAGAGCTTGTTAAATGTTTATGAGTTGTTCATAAGTGTTCACAAAGTTTCATCAATCAATTTAGTCTTTAGAAAAGCTCCTTATATACCTAAACTACAAAAATAACCATTTTTGAAGTTAAGTCTAACAGCTTTTCTTCAAAACTAGTTGTTAGAGAAGACAACACTCATTGTTTCTCAGCAACACCCATTGAACTTATAACAAAGAGCTCCAATGCCTATTAATCTCAATTTCAAAACCTGTTGGCTCATGATCAATGCCTATTGTGGATTTCCTAAAAAGCATGAACTTGATGCTCTATTTTTCAAACTCTTGCAAACATGTTTCAATGCCCATTGAGCAATTCGTAATGCCCATTAGAAACTCCTTCAACACTTTTTGAGAAGGGCCAACACTCGTTTTGAGTTTCAAAAGCTTTAGCTCAAGTTCGAGCACTCTTCAAATGCATGTTACAAAAAAGCAATACCTGTTGCTTGGCCAGATCAACGCCTATGTGAATCCTCATTGCCAATGTCGAGGTTTAGCATAGCTTAACCTATTGCACTTCTCCAATGCTCGTTTGGAAAGGACAATGTTAATTATGGCGTCCAAAGTTCTTTGGGCATTACTCATATTTTCCAATGCTTGTTGTGAGTTGTCTAATGCCCATTAGACATTCACAATGCTCGTTTGGAATCTCACAATGCTCGTTGGTTGTGCCAAACTACACCTCTTATACAAAAACACTTGAGGTCCTATATCTTCCAAACATTATCACAACACCCTTATATAATACAAAAAATACTAAAATACAAACATTAGAACTTATCAAGGTTTTGTCTTTATTTCATTCAAAGTAGAGAAGTAATGTCAATGCCTTGAGGTCACATATTCTTCAAACATTTTCCCCCTTGACACAACATATGTCTAGGCAACTTGCTCTTTCAACTGGTTTACTTATTCTTGTAGTGTATAATACTTAGCCTTTACTAACATATAATGTCCTACCAAACATGCCAAAAAGATGTTACTGTTGAAAAACTCATGAGTAAATTTAATAACTTTTTAGGTCTTGTAGCTAAGTACTATTAGTATCAAAAATTCTCGAATATAATTCAATATAATGAAAACTAACTAACTGGAGTTAATAGAGTCCTAATATATAGGTGATAAAATCGCAAATCAAATGGATGAGTATGTAGACAAAAATCGTCAACTCAGGTGGTATTTAGACATAAAAACTATCAACCAAGAACAAAGATCAAGAAGATGAAGAGAGTAGAAAATAAGGTTTTGAGAAAAATAACATTGTATTGTTATATGAAATTCATGACCCTTCTCTAGTGTGTTACAATTGCTTACATATAAGTATAAATAAGAGTTTTATAAGATCTAATATTTCTAATCCAAATGAAACTATAATACCGGTACAACAAATCTACAAATCTTATCCTAACATTATAGTAGATTGAACCCAAACCCACAGGATCTTCTTTATCCAATCCTTAAAGCATAAAGGCCCATAAGAATTGAGGTCGAGTGTAAACACATTGTATATTTCAAGATCTGATTACAGGAAGGAAGATTGGGCTTTGTTAAGGTAAGAGATGTGTTTTACTACCTTGAGGACATAAGTGGCAATAAGGAAAATGACAATTTGATTTCCCTCACCTACTCATTAATGCTCACTAAACAATCTATCTTCCAATAAAGCTCAAATTCGGCTTCTAACACCATGGCCTAGGAAGTGGTAGAACTATAAAGTATTTTTAAGTGGCTCATGGCGACAGCGATGTGTGATAGTTGGTGACTAGTAACGACGACATGTCCGACAAATTTTAGCCTTTTATACTTCAATGGTTTGAACTTAACATAAATAAAATACGATTATTTATAATTTTCAAAATAAATTTGGCACATTTTTATTTTTTAATATCTATTTTTCATATAATATTCTATTTTCTAATCCCATTTCAACATCATTCATGATAACTATACAATTAAAATATATAATTTTTATTTATAAATATTTGGAAAAAATTTATGTTAATGACTGCTAACAAATAATAGTACTATAATATAATTTTAGTTAATGTGTTATACATTTAATTTATTTCATAATATATGTTATATATTCTGCCCTTTCTAATTCAAGGTGTGAGAATTCCCACCTTCCACTTTCCCTTTGTTCGCATATCGGTTGTTTTTATTTTATATTTTTAGCAACTTTCGTATATTATAGTTCTTATATGAATTACAATAATTATGAGATAAAATAATTGAAATGATAAAAAAAAGTGTGAAAATATTTTCTAAAAAAATTATCAATATGGCTCAAATTATTATAATATCTTTTTTCTTGTGAGAATCATAAAATTATAAGTATGATAACTAATTTATAAAACACAAAAGATACAATATGCAATTTCAATATTAAAATTAGTAATGAAAATGCAAATATTTCCACCTAAAATAAACAAAGTATAAAACATCAAATACAATTAAATAATTTAGACATTTCAAGGAAGATAATTTTTACTATTTGGTTTTAAAATTTTGTAAATACGTATATAGTCGAATTGCATATCAAACTTTATTAATAGTTAATTTAATCAATTTGATATGTTCAATTGTTGAAGTTAAATAATATATTATTTTTACAAATAAGAAATATTATTAGAAAAATCTTAAAATTTGAAAAGAAATGCAATAAAAAATATTATTTAATATTAAAACATTAACTGCAAGATTATATGAAAGTGAAGAGATGAATCCCGCCTTGGGCCTAAAAGAAGCAATTAATGAAAGGATCTTTGGAATACAAACAGGTGGAAAAGTTGGGCTAGACTATTTAAGGCAAAAAATTTTTTAAGCAAAATAACAATGTTTCACTTAAACGAAATGACACCATTTTGATAACAAAAAAAAAAAAAAAAGATGCTTTCAAGATTCGAAAGGGGGCTTTCTTCTTCCTTCGGCCCTCCTCTTCTCTCACTCCTCCGTCATAGGGGGCTAAGACCCTTGTGATAACATTAAGTCCCTTTGAAACCGCCATTGCGCCTAGATCATTCACCATTCATTTTTCTTAAAATTATGTTTCTTCACTTTAAAGAATGATAACATTAGCAGTTTTCATTTTGAAACATCTGAAATAGTTGGCTAAATTTCACCCATGGTAAACTTATCACTTGTTAATACTGTAGCATATAAAATTTATTTTGTATCTTAAAATTAGATATATCATGTACCATTTAATTTAAAAGTCCATATCCCTTAAATCTGTTAAAAATTAATAAAACTCACAAGGGACAAGTGAGACGAAAAAATAAATATATTTTTCATAGCTAAATTGATAAGTCATATTATCTCTTTTGTCACCATCATCTCTCTCCCTCTTTTGCTCAAGACTCTCTCTTTCAATCTCTAAAACTAGTAAGCAAAAAAATTAAAAAAAAACCATGTGTTAGTCCTCCTCTTCTTCCTCATTTTTCTTTTAATTTACATCAATATCAATACCTAAGAACAACAAAAAAGAACACAATTTTATCCTAATTTTGAAAATCAAGAATACAAGAATAAATATGTATTTGATTCAATAAATATTAAGAAATGCATTCAAGTCCACCTAGTTATTTCATCCAGCTGAATAATGGTAAATCCTCATACAAAAACTGATTATCCAACTTGAACATAAAGTTTAAATTCTTTGTTGGCATCATCGCCATCATGAGAGATGAAGGATCTTCTAGATTGTTAATCAACATGAAATTGAACACATCAACAACCATCTTCCAAAATTAAAGGATTTAAATGAAATAGATATAGACACAACCATGCAAGCTTAGACAATGCACAATAAAATTAGTCATTCTCAAGTATCATCTGCTCGAGCTTCTCATTATTCATGATAGAAATCCATGTGTTGATATCTTCACCTAGTAATTGATGCCCAAAAAATGTCATTTCCCAAACTGACGTAAGAATTCATGATCAAAGATTTTATTTTTAACATGTGTTTGACAGTAGGATTGAAAAATAAAGAAAGAGATTGACAATGAAATTAAGATATCCAAAAAATAGATTTTCAAATGATTAATAGAATTGGTTTTAGAATTGAGATAGATTTTCAAAGGATTTACAGATATATTTAGATTTAGTGTTGTCCCTAGGCACCAAGAAGGGGGGAGGGGGGGTTGAATTGGTGTATAAAAATTAAAACAAGAAAGTAAGAAAGAAAATTAGGTGTTCCACTTTCTTCCAATGGTGTTTCTAAGCTCAAACCTAACTTTTACACCTGTGTTTTCAAGGCTCGTACAATAACCTTCACACTTGTGTTTTTGAGGCTCACACAATAACCTTTACACTTGTGTTTTTAAGGCTAACACAACAACCTCTCTTTAGTGTTTTTACAGGCTCACACTACAACCTTTACAAATGGTGTTTATGCTTACACCAAACAATCACTTAAAGAATAGAAAAGATTGAGTAGCAAAATTACAAGAGTTTGGGTTACAAATTAATGAATTCTCTTGCTTTTACATCTATTTGGTAAGGTATTTATAGCCTCTACGCACTAAAGAGACGTTGCAATAAAACTGGTAGCAAATCTCCAAAGTCTGCTAGACAGATTTTGTATTAAATGTTTGTCAGGCTTCATTCGCAGTTGCTACTACTCTTTTACGGTTGCGATTTTTCAATTTTCCATATGAGATCCAAAAATTGCGGAGGAAATCCCCGTTTGTGTCTAACGGCTAGTCCACGTCTCATCTTCTCATTGGTTCATTAGAAAAATATAGTCGTTACCTTTCACCTGCTCACAAAAGTAGCGGTCACGATTTTTCTTGTACAGGACACGACTTAGGACTTGAATTCATCTGTCAAAATGTTCATCTTATTCTTCATCATTCGCAGTCGTTACCCATAAGTTGCCATTATGATTTTTATCTTCCAACGGTCACCTAGGACACTCGTCATGTTGTGGTTATGGACTTGATTCCCTCTTGAGTTACTTTAAAATTTACGGTCATGACTGAGGCGTGACACACACCGTGAATTCGTCTGTGACTTTGACACTCCCATCTTTGGATGGCAGAAAAGTGGCCCGCGAATTCACCTGTCTAATTTATCAACCTGCCTTAATCTAAGTGGCGGTCGCGAATAGGAGACACTTTGCTTTCTTTAGATATTATGGACTCCATCCAACTTCCAATTTAAAGACTAACTAAAAAATTACAAAACAACACTTAATTGAAACATTAAAATTGGTCAATCTCCTTTGTCAAGATCAAAAGAGATTCAAGACTTAGGATTAACCATCCTAGTCCAACAATCTCTGCCTTTTTTTTATTTTGACAACTTAGATTGATCCAAAGGGAAAATAATGCAGAAATATGAAGTTGGAGTGTAATATGATTCAATGAATACTTAACGTGAAATTCTCTAGGTATGACATTCAATCACTCAAAGTAAAATTTCTAAAAAAAAATCCTAAGTATGATGGTGTGATACTCCCCCTTAACTTATGCTATAATTTGCAAGTTATTATTTTTTTTCCCCTTAAACTTAGATTCTTACTATCTCTCCCCCTTTGGCAAGATCAAAAAGAGGGTGGATAGGGGAAAAGAAAACAAGCATAAGTGTACATAAGGAGCAAAATAAGAATGCAAAACATAAAGATAAAGTTTATTAATCACATAAGACAATGAATTGCAAAGAAATAACTTTTTATATATATAAACTTGGAAACAAGTTGTGTGGGATCACATTTTTTTTGCAATTGAAAACTTAAAGAAAGTACAAAAGATCCCTAATCTAAAAAGTAAGAGAATCATCTCCAGAAAAGTCTTCATCTTTACCTTCAGCCTCATCTCTATCGTCCACTTCATCATTGCCTTCTTTTTCATGAGTGTCTTCAAACTCTGTGAAGTCTAAAAGATGGCAAAGGGGGACTCCTAACTTTTCTTGCAAATCGATCATGTCATTATGAAGATGAGATAGGAACAAAAGTCTCATTTTCATCATCCTCATCAACTTGTCAAGCTTATTATTGATGGTTGCAAGTGAGAGTTTAACCTTAGGCTTGGGTTGAGGAGGGATAAATGGAGCTCCTTCTTCAATAGCTAGTCTTTTACTTTTTGAAGCTTGTGAAGTCTCCATTTTCTTTGCTCCAACTAGACCTAGGGTATACGCATAAGTGTTCGGATGAATAGCCTTGGCGTTGATAAGGTAGGTGAGATCTAGGAAGTTTTATGAAGGTAGAAGTTTCTTGATGAAGAATTTCTCATTTTCCTCATCAAGTGCTCCTATAAATAGGTGAATGGCTGCGATATGTGAAGGTAGCAAAAATTGCCTCTTAGATTTGATACTCATGTAAATCAATTGATCTATAAGGTACCAACCAGTTTGGATTGGTTTATTTTTAACAAGACAAAAAAATATGATAAGTCTTTTTGGGACACTTTCTCGTTACCATCACCTTTTGCATTTACAGAAAAGGTGATGATACGGTGGAGTATCCAAAGGGGTAGGGATTTAATGTGTTTGGCCAAAGAGGAGCGAGGGTCATGTTTGGTTTCAATTGAAATTTTCGACCAAAATTCAGAATAAATAACATCGAGTGCGGAGATTATGAAAGGAATGTTTTCTCTGACTTGAAGATTAAAGAGAGAAGATAGTTGGTCGAAAGTAATGTAAAAAGGATAGTGAAAGGCCTGGAACACTAACCCGTATTGCCCTGCTCTTGAATAAGCTTTTCAACTCAATTGGATCGTGCACACGAATTCCTGCACAATTTCTTCATAACCGGGTTCATCCCAAAGGATGAACTCGTTCCAGTCCAAATTGGAGAGGAAAGCTCAAATTTTTACATTAATACCCAAGGTTTCCAACAAAAAGGTAGAGGGTATCTTGTTTGGGAGGATGATCTTGGAGGAGTTGGCTTTGTACCTTTCTTTCTCCTCCTTGGTAATTCCTTTCATGAGGTGGAGTGCAGGTGGTGTAGATGGTTGAGCCACTGCCTTGCCTTTGTCTGCTCTGAAGATTTTCTTTGGAGCCATTGCAAAGGATGAGAGATTTTGAAGATTTTAGAGAGATTTGAAAGAGAGAAGATGTTTGGAATAGAAATAAAGATATCACTATTGAAGGGAGTATTTATAGCCATTGAAGGGATGTATAAATGGCTAGAAATGGATTAATGAAGAGTTAGAAATGGTTGGCAGTCAAATCACTTAAATTTCTAGGTGGTCACTCTAATTCATGTCCACAAATCCATGAGTCGCGACCGCAAATTCTGGAAAATGTAAGTAATGGACAAATTGTCCTCTGGAATATGCACCTTAACGGTTAAAATTTTGAAATTTGACCAAAATTTGAGGTGGAGCAAAAATTTCGCGATTGCGAATTGATGTTTGATAGCCGGGTGACTAGGACTTGTAATTCGTGACTGTGAAGGAAGGATAGCGACCGCGAATTATGAGTCAGCAAAGAAAAAAGTAGTTGAATTTTGAAAAAATTATGATCCACTCTACTATATCAAACATAAATATCATAAATCAACAAATACCAATACACATAACAATATCACACATAAGATTAAAAATTTTCACTTTAGGGAGGTTCCATCAAGCATTCCCAATTCTCTCTTAATGAAGTTCATTCATTCTTCATTTGAAGGTTTTGTGAAAATATTTGCAAGTTGATTATTTGTGTTAATAAATTCTAATACAACATCACCTTTTAGCACATGATCTCTAAGAAAATGATGTCTGATATATATGTGTTTGCTCCTAGAGTGTTGGATTAGATTCTTAGAGAGATTAATAGCACTTGTGTTATCACATTTAATAGGAATATGATCAATCTCTTTGCCAAAATCCTTTAATTGTTGTTTCATCCAAAGGACTTGGGTGCAACAATAACCTGCAGCAACATACTCGGCTTCTGCAGTGGATAAGACAACCGACACTTGCTTTTTACTAAACCAAGAAACTAGGCATTCACTTATAAATTGGCAAGTCCTGAAAGTGCTTTTTCTACCTAATAAGCTACCTGTATAATCTGCATCCAAATATCCTACTAAATTAAAGGAAGAATCCCTAAAATAATATAACCCTAAGTGAATTGTGCCATGGAAATATTTAAAAATCCTCTTAATAGCATTCAAATGAGACGCTTTAGGAGAGTATTGGAACCTAGAACATATACAAATACTAAACATGATATCTGGCCTAGAAGCAGTAAGATAAAGCAGAGATCCGATCATACGTCGATATCTATTTTCATCCATCGTCTTGCCTGATTCATCCTTATCTAGCTCATTAGGGTTTTAGCTACTTTGCAACCATGCATGCTAAATTTCTTGAGTATCTCCCTTGTGTATTTGGCTTGGTTGATGAAGATCCCTTACTTGGATTGCTTGATTTATAGACCGAGAAAGAACTTGAGCTCTCCCATCATGCTCATTTCAAATTCCCTAGTCATACACTTAGCAAAATCCTCACAAAAAGATTCATCAGTAGCACCAAAAATAATATCATCAACATAGATTTGAACAATTAATATGTCATGCTTATGCTTTTTAACAAAAAGTGTGGTATCTACCTTTCTTTTTTCAAAATCATTTTTCAAGAGAAATGAACTAAGCCTTTCATACCAAGCTCTTGAAGCTTGTTTCAAACCATATAAGGTTTTGTTCAATTTAAAAACATTATTTGGAAAATAATATGACTCAAAATCAGAAGGTGTTTCAACATAGACTTCCTCCTCAATGATTCCATTTAAAAATGCACTTTTCACATCCATTTGAAAAAGCTTAAAATTCACGTGACATTCAATGGCTAAAAGAATCATAATGACCTCTAATCTTGCTATGGGGGCAAAAGTTTCATCATAATCTATACTTTCCTCTTGGTTGTATCCCTTAGCAACCAATCTAGCTTTGTTTCTAGTGATGAAACCTTATTCATCTAACTTGTTCCTAAACACCCACTTACAACTTATAATTGGATGTTCTTTAGGCCTAGCGATAAGTTTCCATACCTTGTTTCTCTCAAATTGGTTGAGTTCCTCTTGCATTGTAAGTACCCAACTCTCATCATCAAGAGCCTCATCAATTGATTTTGGCTTAAGTTGAGAAACAAATGTAAGATTATTATCTAAAAGATTAAGTTAAAATTTGGTACTTACACCCTTAGATGTATCACCGATGATCAAGTACTTGGGGTGATACTTGGAAAATCTACAATCTTTGGATAGATCTTGGCTTGGCTCTACTTGTTGATGATGATGTTGGTCTTCATCTACTCTTAATGAATCACCTTCTTCCTTATCTCCTTTTCCTATAGAAATTTTCAATTCCAACTTCTTAAAGTCACTTACAAGATCATTAACAAAAATACCTTTCCCAAGATCAAGTTTACTATATTCATCACAAACAACATTTATAGACTCTTTAACTACTATTGAACTTTTGTTAAAGACTTTATATGCTTTACTTAAGGTGGAATATCCCAAGAAGATACCTTCGTTGGTTTTTGAATCAAATTTCCTAAGGTTATCCTTGGTGTTTAAAATATAACGCTTATATCTAAATACTCTAAGGTATGATATCTTGGGTTTTCTACCATTTCATAGCTCATAAGATGTTTTATTAAGAATGGGTCTTTTAAAAACTCTATTTGCAATATAACATGCAGTGTTAATGGCTTCGGCCCAAAAGTAATTTAGTAGAGAATACTCATTGAGCATTGTCCTAGCTATTTCCACTAATGTTCTATTTTTCCTCTTTATAACACCATTTTGTTATGGTGTTCTAGGAGTTGAAAAATTGTGAAAAACTCCATTCTCTAAACAATAATTTTCGAATGACTCATTTTGAAATTCTTTTCCATGGTCACTTCTAATAGAAGATATGAAGTAACCTTTTTCATTTTGAACCCTTTCTGCAAAGCTTTTGAAAGCATAAAAGGAATCATTCTTATAAGCTAGAAAGGATACCCAACTAAACCTAAAGTGGATCTACTAAGAATAGTGCATAATGCTTCCACCTAAGCTAGCACTTCTAGTGGGTCCTATCAAGTCCATATGAATAAGTTGAAGAGGTCTAGTTGAACTTACAACATTTTTGGCTTTGTGAGAGGCATGGTGTCGCTTCCCCATTTGGTAAGGACCACATGTCTTGTCTTTGGAGAAATTTAGCTTGGGAAGTCCTTCCACTAACTTTCCTTTAGATAGGCTTTGAAGAAGATCCATGCTTGCATGTCCAAGCCTTCTATGCCACAACCAAGCTTTATTGCTCAAAGACATAAGGCACTTAAAAGATTGGTTAGCCAAATTGTCTAAGTGAATTGAATAGGTATTGCTTTTTCTTTCACCCTTGAAAATAACCTTATCATCCACTAAAGTGGTGACTTAGCATTTCGTATGATCAAAGGTGACTTTGTTACCTTTGTCACACAATTGACTTATACTTAACAAATTATGTTGTAAGCCACTAACTAAAAGAACATTATCTATTAAAGAACAACGATTCTTACCAATGGTTCCAATGCCAATTACCTTACCCTTGGCATTGTTACCAAATGTGACATCTCCACCTTCTTTTTCTTTCAATGCCATGAATAGCTTTCTATTTTCAGTCATATGCTTGGAACATCCATTATCCACATGCCAATTGCTTGATTTGGTAGCTGCCACACTCCCTTACATAATAAGAGTGAGTTACCTTTTCTTAGGTACCCAAACATACTTGGATCCTTGGGGGTTAGGAATTGAAGAGTCCTCTAGTTTGAAGTGAGCCTTCCTAATATAGCAATGAATATTGATGTGTCCAAATCTCATGCAATAATGGCATTAGAATTTAGACTTGGGAGTCTTTCTCTTATGCACATGTTTAGTATGAGTAGGAGGCTTTCTCATACTTTGGCCATTTGAATGCATGCATGTACATGTATGACGAGAAGGAGTATAAAATTTCTTATGAGAATGACCATGTTGTTTGTTGTACATGTAGGCATGGTTAGCTCTTTGAGTCATGGCTCTAGAGCTTAGGGGAGCCTTCCCTTCGCCCTTGGGCTTAGAAGTCTTAGTGTTAGGAGCACTTTTCTTCCTAATTACCTTAATCGTTGAGGTTTGATGTTTTGAAGCTCTAACAAATGTGGTTTGAGATGATGAGGAGGCTTTATTGAAGCCTAGACCAAGTCTAATTAGTAGGGGTCTTTGTGACACAATCAATGTATCTACGGCTTCTTTTTCTTTATGAAACTTGGAGATTGAGCTTCTAAACTCAATGACTTCTCCCTTTAGAGTGTCATTCTCCTTTCATAGTGAAGCCATTGAAGAAGATGATGTAGAAAGACTATCCACTGATTTTTTGAGCTCATCATTAGATGTTCTCAATTCTTTTACAATGTCATTGAGGGATTTATAATCATCCTCTAATTTTTGACATTTTCTTTTATAAGATTTCATTTGTGACTTGTATTTATCACATCTCGTAGTTAGAGCCTCTAGAAGCACTTCATCTATCTCATCAAATTCAAATCAGAATTAGAGTAAGAAGAAGTACTTACCTCATTAGTAGAATCTTCTTGTGCAATGAAACAAATATTGGCAACTTCTCCTTCTTCCTCTTCTTCACATAAGTTGTCATCCTAAGTAACTGAAAAGCTCCTTTTCTTTTCCTTATCCCATCTCTTCTTTTTGTACAATTTGGGACACTCATACTTGATGTGGCCTTGCTTGCCACATTTATAGTAAGTGACATCGTTGGATTTTTCTTTTGGACTAGGAGCTGTCTTCTTGAAACTTTTTCTTTCTTTTCTTCTTTTGATCAACTCCTTTGTCCTTCTTGAGAGCATTGCTAGTGCCTCATCTTCTTTGTCACTTTCTTCATCACTTGAGGTAATTTCTAGCTCCTTCTCATTTGTTAAAGATTTAAGAGCTAGGGTTCTTCTTTCTTTTTTTAGTTTATCTCCTTGGCCTCTTAGTTTCTTCATTTGCTCATCTTTTTATAAAGCCAACTCATGAGTTAATAGTTTGCCTATCAACACGTCTGTTGGCACCTTTCTAATCTCCAGATTGGACTCTTGGATGTTGCACACTCTAGCACAAAATTTATCTAAAGGAAGAGTTTTGAGGATTTTTATGTTATCGCCTCCTATAGGGGGAAATTTGATTAAAAGCTTTAAAATGCATTTTTATGGGATATTTAAATAATAATAAGGGCTACAAGTGTTATCACCTCCCATCTAAGAAATTTTTTATCTCCATAGATGTCACATTTGTTGAGAATGAATCTTACTTTCTTAAAAATTTATACCTTTAGAGTGGAGAGTTATTAAAAAGATAGGCAATTTCTTCTTGATTTCCAAAGCCTTAGACCTAGTCTTGATATAAAAATTAGTCATAAACTTGATCTTGATCTAAAAATTAGTCATATAACCAAAATTGAATCTACTAGGAATGGAACCAAACCTACTTCTACCCCTAAGATCGAGCTATAAGATAGACAATCTAGTATGAATCCCCTAATCAGCCCTTGGGATTGAGTTTAAAGATGGACAATTTGGTCTAAATTCTACTATGCCATTCAAAATCTATTCAAAGAAGAAAGCTTCCATTTCTATACCTGTGCAAATCCATGAGTCTGAGCCGCTAGTAAGTAATAAATTTTCTTCTCCATTATGTGTTCAATATGCATCTAATCCTAGTAAAACTCATAATTTATAATTTCCTATGACAATTAAGAAAAGAACCTGAAAATGCACTAAACACCTAATCTCAAATTTTGCATACTTTCATAAATTGTCTTCACAACATAAAACCTTTTTTACCACTGTCAATTCTATTTCAATTCCATAAATACTACACGAGGCACTTAAGGATGAAAAAAATGTGCACAAGCTATGAGAGAGGAGAGGAATGCCCTAGAGAAAAACAAGACTAGAGGAATTATCAATTTGGGTAAAAGGAAGAAAACAATAGGGTGTAAATGGTTGTTCACTTTGAAATATAGAGTTGACGAGTCATTATAAGGGTACAAGGGTAGGTTGGTTGCAAAATTTGAACCCACAGCAAAAATGAATACTATGTGTTCTTTTGTTTTTAGTTCCTAAGGTTGGTGTATATAATAGTTTAATGTTAAGAATGTTATTTTTATATAGAGATCTAGATGAAGATGTTATATAGAGATCTAGATGAAGATGTTTACATTGAACCTCTATTTAGAAAATTTTTATGACAAGAAAGTGTGTAGGTTAAAGAAAGCTTTATATGGCTTGAAATAATCACTTAGTGCTTGGTTTGGCAAATTCACCAAAATGGTGCTAGCAATGCAATACAATTAGAGTCAAAGAGATCATGTTTTATTTGTAAAACATTTAAGAGGTAGAGTTACAACACTACTTATTTATAGATGACATCATCAGAAGAAGAAATGATTTGGCTGAGAGATAATCACTTAGAAGGTCTTTAGCTAAAGAGTTTGAAATTAAATAACTCATAAGGCTAAAGTAATTTTTAGGTATTAAGGTGGCAGACTCAAGGCATCTTTTTTTCTAATAAAAGCATATCATGGACCTATTCAAAGAGGCATGAACTTTGGATGCAATGTTGTAAGCATTCCTATTGAATCCAACTCAAAGTTGAGTGAAGAAAAAGAAAATGGTGTAATAGATAAAGGAAGATATTAATGACTAATTAGGAGATTGATCTACTTGTCATGTATAAGATCAGACATGCAATATGTTATGAGCATAGTGAATCAATTTATGCATGATCTAATAGAAAAATACTTGCCATGGGTTCCATAATGGGTCAACAATCAACATCAAGCTATTACATTTTCCTTGTTGAGAACATAGTGACATGTAGGAGTAAGAAGCAATTAGTAGTTGCAAGATGGAATGTGAAATCATAATTTAAAGTTATGGTTCAAGGAGTCTATGAATAATTATGGTTGAAGATAATTCTTGATGACATCAAAATCAAGTGGAAAGAACCTATAAAGTTGTACTATGATAAATCTACCATCAACATTGCACATATATTGATGCAACATTATTACATAAAACACATTGAAGTAGACAAACATTTCATCAAAGAGAAGCTGAATAGTGGCATGATTTGCACTCCTTACATAGCATCGAGTGAGCAGTTAGCAAATGTCTCAATTGAAGAGATAATTGCTTCAAAATCTTTAAAGATTATAAGTAAGCCAGAAATAGAAAAATATTTATCCACCAGCTTGAGAGTGGGTGTCAAAATTTTAGAAATATTCTTTATTGTTAATAGAATGTTTTATGTACAATTGGAATTTTATATATAATGTTGATTTTGTGACAAAAAAAAAAAGAAAAAAGATAGATGGAAATGCAAAAGTGAAGTTTTATTGACTAAAAATAAAAGTTTTTATATAAAAATTATGAGCTAAAACAATTGATGACATGGCAATTATTGAAATCAGAGCTTAACTAACTTGCACATCTATCAATAACTTAACTAACAAAAATAGTTACAAAATTAGTTGAAAAGGAATTACTCTTCTTGTTAATTTAAGCTTTGAAGGAGAGAAGAAATAAAAAAAGAAAACAAGATCTGTCAATGATCTGTCACTTTGAATAAAAAGGTGTTACACTACTTAAAATGAAACAATATCATATAATTAGCCTTTTTTATGGGTGTTTATGAACATTGTGAAATGTTGTCGTTTCACTTAATTCTTTATATTTGTTATATGAAACATTGTCATTTTTGTTTTTCTTATTCTTCTTCTTATTTACTTTCTCTGACAAATCTCGAAGTGTAACTACTACAATAGCCTTCCCTTAAGCTAGTGTTTATTAATTTTGTACACCTTACTTGGATAGGAAATAGTGAAATTAAAGGGAGTGATGAGCTTTTGTTAAAAAAAAAAAAATCAATAAGCTAATTGTGAAAAGAAATAGGCATAAGATGAATTACCCCTATTTGTATTTTGTCATGAATAATGTGGTAGTCAATCTCAAATATTTGGTTTGTTCATGAAACATAGGATTGTCAGCTATGTGAATAATAGAATGATTGTTATAGAATAATGATATAGGTTTGGAAAGGCAAAGATTAAGATCAGTCAAGAGATATATGAACAATTGAAGTTCACAAAGAGTAGTCACCATGGCACGATATTCTTCTTCGAAGGAGGATTTGGAAATGGTTTTTTATTTGTTTGACTTTCATGAACTAATGATGCACTAAGAAAAACACAGTAATTTATGATGAATTTTTTGGTTAAAGGACATTGTGCCCATTTTGAATCAATAAATGCTTATAGTTATAGTATGGATTTGGCACTATAGAATAATCCTTGGCTAAGTGATGCTTTCAGATATCACAAAATGCAATGTAAAATAGCTAAGTGAGCTTTTATTATAGTATAAAGAAGTTGTGATAGTTGTTGAATAGCAAATGTAATGTTTGACCAGGTATTAGTGAGGTATAATAGTTACCAACTAGCCTTCAATAAGAAGTGTTGGACTAGGGTAGTTAACCCAAGTCCTGGACCTCTTTTGATCTTGACAAAGGAGATTAATCATGTCTAATATTTCAAATTATTGTTATTTTGCAGCCTTTAGCTTTTATCTAAAGTTGGAAGTTAGAAGTTAGATGAAGCTCAAAAATTCCTCAAGTATGAAAAATGACTTATAAATTGTGATTGCTACTTTGGATTCGCGACCGCTATCTATGAAGAAGCATTGCTAGACATTCACCGCGATTTCGTCTGTCAATTTTGGACTTTTTCATTTGGATGAATCTCGACCGATAATGGCTTCGCGATTTCGCCTGTCTCACGCCCCAGTCACGACTGCAAATTTCAAAGTGACTCAAGAAGGAAGCAAGTCCACAGCCACAACATGACACGTGTTCCAGCAGACCGTTGGAAGTCAAATTTCGCTAAGGCATCTTATTGGTAGTGACCGCGAATAGTGAAAAAGAAGATAACCATTTTGACAGACGAATTTGAGTCCTATGTCGCGTCCTGTACAAGAACGCTCGCGACCATGACTTCTGAAAGTAGGTAAAAGAGCAACGACTATATTTTCCTAGTGAACTAATCAGAAGCTACCACGTGGACTAGCCGTTAGACATAAACGGAATTTTCCTTCAGAAATTTAGATTTCGCGACCGTTAGTGAGTAGTAACGACCGTGAATTGAGACTGTCAAGCATTTAATGCAGAATCTATCAAGCATGTCTCAAAGATTTGATGAGTTATGATCTGCAATGTCTCTTTGGTGAAGTTTGGGTATAAATACTCCATCAAACAACCATGAATAAGGTTGCTATAAAATTTATTATAAGCAATTAAAGCTCTCAACTTTGCTACTCATTTTCTTCAATTTTCTTTATGAAATTGTAAGTGTTAGGTGTGAGCATTAAACACCAAGTTGTAAGGTTATAGTGTTAGCCTGTAAAAACACTTCAAGAAGGGTTTAAGTGTGATCTTAGTGAAACACTTGAGTGAGGTTGTGTGTTAGCCTAAAAACACATTGTTGTAAGGTTGTGTGTGAGCCATCAAAACATAAGTTGTACACGTTTGGTGTGAACTTGAAATCACCTTGAGATAGTGAAATACCCAATTGATAGATTTGGGAGTGGACTTAGGGTCAATTATATCCGAACTACTATAAATCATTGTCTCATCTCTACTCATTCTTCTTCCCCTCTTCTTTGTCTTTTAATTTTTTTATACACCAATTCAACCCCCCTTCTTGGTGCCAAAGACAACACATTCTCTTAGAATAACTCTTTAAATGTGAAATTTTGAAATGAAATTATATTTTGACGAAATTGATATGGATATAGATATTTTAGATTTACTAAATGGAAGTTTGCTTATTATTACTTTGAATTAAAATGTTATGAATTTTTTATTATACAAGATGAGTAATATTATAGTTCGATAAAATGAGTACGCACTCAGTTATATTGTTTATGCGATCACACCTCGGATGTCAGTTGTTATACAAACATTGGTATTTTATTATGTTGGAATAATTCTCAATATACACATGCCTTTGGAGCGTATACTAAGTGATTGCACATTGGAGGCATTGGGTGTATGCGTGTATGACTCGGATTCACGCTCTAAACTGCAAGTAGATGTCTTCGCACCCATTGCTTATTGAGATTGGTAGATTGCATAGTTCAGTGCGTATGTGATTTTGTTAGTATATTTTATTGATTTTATAATTTATTGAGATTTTAATTGCTTTATTTTGAAAACAGAAAATGTGAACATTAGAAATGATGAAGTTTTTATAAATTATTATTATTTAAGTGAGACTTTATTTCATGATTACTTTGAGATTTGGGGAAGATATTAATAAGTTTGTTATTTTGAAGGTATTATTGAAATTAATTTTGCTATTTATACAATTTATTAGTATTTCCATGTCCAGTAAAATATTTTATTAAAAGATTGATTTATATATTTGGTAATAAACTCTTTATTATTGTTTATCCTCTCATTGAGTTTTATACTCATTATTTCACTCATAAGTTTATGCAGGAAAATTTTGAGATTAAGTCAATTAAAGCTTCATATTGCTACACTTCACGATCCAAGTTAGAGGAAGATTAAATGGGATAAATAGGGCCCTAAGTTCAGGGTGTTACATATTCAATCAAACAAAACTTATGTAAATTGAAGTCATTTATTCATAATCAAAATTATCTGGAAGGGTCTATATTAGAAGGGTATTTAGCTGATGAATGCTTAATATTTTACTTAAAATAAATGCATGATGGTGCAAAGACAAGATGTACTAGATATTAGAGGAATGATGATATGGTGACAATCATTGATGAATCATCGCCTTAAAATAGGTCACTTTATTAGAGGAAAAAGGAAAGGGAAAGGCAAGGCATTCACTTTAGATTCTTAATATTCGGAGAAGTCACATCATTATGCCTTATTCAATTATGGAGACAAATACATTTAGGAGTAAATTAATTACGACAATGTTATTCATTTATAATTTATTTTGCTTCTCAAATTATCTTTTATATGTGTGATGATGTTAATGATGGTTCTTTCAATGCAGAATGGACTAAAATCTTATTAACAATCGAGGTCGAACAAGTAGATAGGCAAAAACACAAACACATGGCCAAGATTTCATAAATTGGTTTGAAGAAAGGATGAAAAATGAAGAAGTCCCAAAATATATTTTTTAGTTGTCTACAGGGCCAGATCCTGTGGCAAAGAGATATATTGAGTATTTATTAATAGGCATCACTTTCACAGTAGAAAACATGATGCAGGATGCAAAAGCCAAAATAATGGAGTGATTTTGTAAGCATTAACTCCTAGTTTTACAAGTGGAAGGGATAAAATCTGGTTGTAAATTAGGTATCACTTTAAGTTATAAATTTTAGTTGGAAAGATACTATTATTTTGTAAAATTAATTATTAGTTCAATTTTAAAATTTGAGATTATTTGAAAGAAGTGAAATGAGCAATAAATTATCTATATTATATACGAAAGTGGCTAACTAGAAAAAAATTTTTAGACATAAAAGGATATAGATTTTTTTTAAATTGACAATAATAACCTTAAGTTATAAATTTTAATTGGATGAATAATATTTTTTTATAAAACTCACTGTTAGTTCAATTTTAAAATTTATAATTATTTGCAATAATTTGAATAATAGATAAAGATTTTAATATCTTTAAGTTAGTGTTATTTTGTTTTTTATATTAAAAAATTAAGATAAATATTATCTAAGTTCAAAAAAATTTTAACTGAAATAAAAAAACTAATTAGTCAATTGTTTATTACAATCCTTTAGCATTTAAATTTATAAATTAATTATATTCATCTGTAAATTTTTTTTCTCTTTCTCTATCTTCCATGTGTGTATGTGTGTAAAAATCCAAATTATTAAATTAAATTTTATCTCATTTTAATATTATTTTTAGAAAAAAAACTATTAATCTCATGTCTACTAAAGAAAATTGATTTATTGAGATTAATAAACTAATATATTCTTAAAAAGACTGAAATATCAAAGTTTTGATACTTCAAAAAGGATTGATAGACAGTTGTTCTAGTTATATAGGAAATATGCAACTAAGAAAAATTATATTGGTATATATTGAGGTTTAAATATTTTATGTTATAATTGTTTATAGATTTTATTCATTAATTTTTTATGTTAAAATATTTTATTATTTTTACATGAAACAAAAACATAGGCTACCATATTCAATCATGCAGTTGAATAATTCAAGAATTGTTTTGAAAACAAAATAAAAAACTTACACCATCTCTAATGGTATAGTAAAAAGTATTAACACAATATTTATTAATGTGAACAAAATAGAGTTATCTTTGACTTCTTTTGCAATTGTTAAAGAAAGTAAATAATAATTTTTAAAGGAGTCATAGCTTATAACTTCATCCTCTTTAATGAAGTTGAGAATAAAGTACAATGTTCATAATTTTTAGATATTAAAATTTTATACTTTTTTGTTTTATCTTGTATTTCATATAATATGAATTATTATATATATGTTTTTTAGATGTTTTTGGTATAGTTTTTCATATTAAAACTTCAATTAATATCTTAAGAGAAAAGAGAGCACTGCAAAAAAAAAAAAAAGAAGAGAGAAATTATACCGGTCAATTGCAAGTACGAATAATAATTTTATTTGAATTTTTTATTTAATAATATGTATTTTTATATTTGAATATTTTTTCAATATAGATTCAAAATAATGCAAGTAATTTCAAAGAAATATTTAGTAGAAAATAAAGGAATACTAATTGAAGAAAATATTAAGAACCATCCAATTATAGATCCATCAAATTGCAAAACTTCAATTTATTGTAGTAATATGTTTTTGGTATAGATAATTTTAATTTATAAACTATAATATTAAATTTTATATATTTTGTGTTGGATTGAATCTTGCATATTTATTTAGAAAATAATGAAAGTACAAGAAATGTACATTAAAATGTAGTTTATAAGGAAACATTTCTCTCATGAAAGTAAAATTTTATTATAAATTAATTTTTTTAAAATATATTTATACATAGAAGTATTATTCTAATGCTATTTTGACATTTTAACTGCTTCAGCTAATATGTATATTATTGATGAGCGACGAAAATATCTTTATTTTTTTATGTTGTTTTATTTAGTTTTTCAATTAATTGTGTACAGCTCTCATTTAGTTCTTAAATTTGGTTTTTCTCATCATTTTATCTGAAATTTACTTTTCATTACCTTATCAATATAAATCATATTTATTAAAAATTTTATTTTATATATATTCTAATTTTTTTAACTATTTATAAATTTATGTAATTTATTTTTATTTATCTGAATATAAAATTAAAAAAATAATTTATTTACATATTTAATAATTATTTTAATCACGGTGCATGAAGTAGAAACTAGTCCCCTTAAGTGACATATAAGAATCCATAAATTGATACATTTTTCTTTTGTTAAATTTGCATTGGATTATTTGTCCAAATACTTGTAGGATCAGGTCCTTTCAAAAAAAAAAAAATTGTAGGACTAGGTTTTGAATTTCCAACTAATGAAAGTTAATATTATTTTTCACTCTTCATTCATCTCCACTTTTATATATAGAGAATATATATAGATTGATTGATTAACCCAAGTCAAAGAGGGAAAAATATTGATGATTTTGTGTTATGAAAATGCTTGGAGAATCAGTTATAAAAGCAAGGATCCATTTTTGTTGCCGTGAAACTCTAGGATTCACACCAAATCCGAGCATGCACATATAGAATACAGATAGATGTCAAACTTACGTTTGTCTATAGGGAATTCTGCTATTATCGAACGCAAGTTAGCCTGAAAAGTCTTGTTCACTTTCTCCACAACCACATCTCTCTCTTTCCCTCTCTCGATATCTATCCCGAAAAGGGTAGAATTTTTAGCCAATCAACATATATCCAGCGAAACAAGTTCTTTTGATCATAAGTTTGAGTTGTGTACGTGTAGAAGAATATGAACAAACTCTTATATTTTGATCTCAATACGGGTGCTAAGATTCCATCCGTTGGTTTGGGGACATGGAAAGCTGAACCTGGGGTCGTCGGACAAGCCATCAAAGCTGCTATCAAGGTTTTCTTTCTTGACCATATTCGATTATCAGATTATAATCTATCTTTTCCGTTTCATACATTTTCTATGGCCTGGACATTCATCTCTATAATGAGTGAACAGATAAACATTGTCCTCTGCCCGTATCTTCAAATCAGAAAATCAGTCCATTACTTTCATTTTGCAGGCCGGTTACAGACATATTGACTGTGCCAAAATTTACGGCAACGAAAAAGAGGTAATTTGTTTCTTAAAATTTATCAATAGGATTCTTTTGAACAATTTTTTTTGTTTTGTGTTTTATTAATTTAAGCGTGCTGCTAGGTATCGCGAGGTACGAACGTCAAGCAGCATTTGACTGTTTTTTTTTAAAAATAAAATAGCTCTATAATTTTATCATTTTGCATACATTTACATTATTTATTTTAGTTTTCTGTATATGCTTGAATCAATTTTTGTATTATATATTTGCCTCTTTGAATTAGCAAAAGAAATCATACTAAACAATATTTGACTTTTTAATTTCCTAAGTATATAAATTAGCATTATCTATTTATTTTTCTGCAACATTTTCATTCACATGTGATCAATTTTTATTTTTGATATCAAGAAAAAAAATATTTACACACAGTTCAGGAGTTACATTAGTTTTAGCTATCATTCCCCTTATTTAATGCCAGATAGGAGAAGCACTGAAGGAATTGTTTTCCTCTGGAGTTGTGAAACGCAGTGACCTATTCATCACATCAAAGCTATGGTATATATTTTGCTTACCATTTAATTTTTTAAATCTTGGTGTCTGGTTGATGTATACTGTCTTTCAATAAATTGATGATTATTGCAACCAGGAGTTAATGTTATCAGGTTTTAGCGTGGATCTTTTCTACTAAAGTAGGAAATACTTACACTTATACCTATAAAAGTGCCATAATATATGCAGGTGTACTGACCATGCTCCTGAGGACGTCTCCAAGGCTCTGAGCCAGAGTTTAGAAGACTTGCAGCTTGACTATATTGATCTTTATCTAGTATGTCTCAATGCTTTTGGACTAGTATATAGCTAGATCAGGAAAAACATAAGTTGTTTAATTAAGAATAATTATGTTTATTACATTTTAGCGATTTTGGCTAGGATCTGGACTAAAGGAATATGCAAGAGAGTTATCAGGTATTGCTTGAGGAATCAGATAGTTCTATTTTCATAATTTGGCCTTGTGCTGCAGATACACTGGCCATTTCGTACAAAGCCAGGGACTAGCGGTTGGGATCCAGAAAACATGGCTCCCTTGTGCCTTCCAGAGACATGGACTGCAATGGAAGGCTTATACGCATCAGGTCAGGCACGCGCAATTGGAGTCAGCAACTTCTCAACTAGGAAGCTGCAAGACCTCCTCAAATATGCAAAAGTAACCCCTGCAGTTAATCAGGTGGAATGCCACCCTGTCTGGCAGCAACCTGCACTTCATAATTTGTGCAAATCAACTGGAGTTCATCTCTCGGTATCACCCATATAACACTCTTTTACTCTTTACATTCATTTTTCGTCTTGATTATTCAACTAATGTGACAAAAAGTCATTGGACTAGTAGGTAAGTACTCGAGTGTTTGCCTCGTAGCATAGAAAGTTAATCCGAACTCTAACAGCCTGATCCTCCCTTCAGCAAAATTTCGAATGTACTAAAAAAATGTGTAAAAAGAAGATATCTTTTGCAGGCATATTCTCCTCTGGGGTCTCCAGGGTCTTGGGTTAACGGAGAGATCTTGAAAGAACCAATAATAGTTGAAATTGCTGAGAAGCTTAACAAATCAGCAGCACAAGTTGCTCTTCGCTGGGGTATTCAGAGCGGTCACAGTGTTCTTCCAAAAAGTGTAAATGAAACTAGGATCAAGGAAAATCTAAGCTTGTTTGATTGGTGTATCCCTCCAGAACTCTTCTCCAAATTATCAGAAATCCACCAGGTATACAATTGCATCTACAATTTGAACCTATGCAGATACTTGCATTGCATACATAGTAACTATGATGATATATGACATTTATCCTTTTATCCTATATCAGCAAAGGCTCCTTCGAGGTGATTTCGCAATCCATGAAACTTACAGCCCCTACAAAAGCCTCGACGAACTGTGGGATGGTGAAATATGAGAAGATAATTTTTCCAGCAATTAGTTTCTCTTCACAAACTTCAACAACAACAAGGTGGGTGTTTGTCCTAATCATCTTAAATAGTGGTTGTCCTAATAAATAGTGGATAAAAGAACAAAGGAAAAGGGCGATGATAGGCGTGGCGAGGAGCTACACCAGTGTTATAGTTTTTAAGGCTGCATTTGCCTGCCTTTTTTTTAATTGAAGGATAAGTGCAGATATCACACCATGTGATGTAGCACTCGAGGTCATGTTTGGATGTCTTACAGTTTTTAAGGCAAAATTTGCCTGTCCTTTTTATTTATTTATTTAAGAATAAGTGCAGATGTCACACCACATGATATTGCACTTGTATAGCACTCAAATCCATGTTTAGGTGTCTTGAGTATTACAGTAATAAAAAAATAAAATTTTTTGAATGTATAAAAAAAAAGAACAAATTTTGTATTTGAAGAGAAGAAATTCAGTATTTGAATTTCAGTTACAATATTAATTGAAATAATGTACAAAAAATAAACAAAAAAAATGAACAAAGTCTATATCTAAAATGAAAAAAAATTCAATATCCAAATTATGAACCAAATATAGTTTAGCATGATTATTGTTACCATTAGGCTACATTTGGCTCATTGTATTTTTTTTTTTGAAGATACAGAAAGTGGAATAAAGAAATGCATAATTTAATCGAAAATATACAGAAATCGAATATAAAAGTAAATAAATTCTGTATTTTGTGTAAAAAAAAAAAAGAAGCCAAATGCACCCTTAAATGTGATAGTACTGTAGTTGTCGCAATACCTATGAGTGCTCTTTTTGAAATAATATTGATATAATAAATTTGAATGTTGCAATTTTAATTAATTATTGTTTTCCTTTTATTTGTTTTTAGTTTTTAAATTTCCTTAATTTATTTATTTTAAATTTTGGTAATTTAATTACTCTTTTAAATTCTATTGTCCAAATAATCAAAGTTAACTATAGTTTTATTGTATTTTTTGTTAAATCCTCTTGAGAACGATATCTTTTTACTACTTGATAATTAATGCACTAGCTAGGAT
>CATIWR010199894.1:0-29359 GCA_949677035.1 Omphalea diandra | reverse complement strand
AAATTTAGAGATGGAGTTTCTAAGTTCTATAACTTCATCCTTTAAAGAATCATTTTCCTTTCTCAAAAAGTTAAGAGAGGATGAAGACTTAGAAAAACTCTCTATAGACTTTTTGAGTTCTTCATTACAAGCCCTCAACTCACTTACAAGATCATTTAAGGATTTAAATTCATCTTCTAGTTTGGAACATTTTTTCTTGTAAGTTTTCATTTGTGACATATATTTGTCACATTTCAAAGTAAGAGCTTCTAAAAGCTCATCATTTATATCATTAAATGTATCATAATCATTATAAGATTGTGGAGAAGTACTTACCTCTTTGGAGAAGTCCTCTTAAGCCATAAAGCAAAAGTTTGCTACTTCATCTTCTTCTTCTTCATCACTTGAATCATTATCCCAAGTAGCCTTGAAGTTCTTATTCTTTTCCTTGTGATGATAAGAAGATGACTTTCTTTAGATTCTTCTTTCTCTTCTCCTTTTCATCAACTCCTTGGTCCTTCTTGATATTTTATCGAGCTCTTTTTCTTCTTCATCACTTTCATTGGAATCACTTAAGCTTGAATAATCTTTTTAAACTTTGAACGACAAAGCTTTCTTTTCTTCTTTGTTTCTTTACTCTCATAGCTTTTTCATCTCTTCATATTTCTTGACAGCCATCTAATGGGTGAGAAGCTTACCAATAAGGGCATCGGTTAGCACTTTCCTAATCTCTAGATTGGACTCTTGACTGTTGCATACTCTTGCACCAAATTTATCTAATGAAGAGATTTAAGGATTTTAGTATTTACCTCATAGTTGGTAAGAATCCTTCCAAACTTTTTCATGTTTGTGACAATTGAGAGGAGTCTATTTGTCATTTTGTTGATGTTTTCATTGCCTTTCATCATGAAGAACTCCCACTCTGCCACATACATCTCCGACCGACTTGATTTCACAAGAGTTGAGCCCTCATGATAGTTTTCTAATGCTTTTCATATGGCATGTACAGTTTGGCAATGTTGGATTCTTCCTATTTCTTCTTTTGACATAAAGCTTAGAAGAATAGACATTGTCCTCTTGTTCTTCCCATTTGTCTTCCTTTATGCTTCACTCCATTCTTCTCTTGCAATTGCCACCTCTACTCCTTCAACCATCTTTGTTGGCGGC
Organism: Omphalea diandra; assembly: GCA_949677035.1. Lineage (NCBI taxonomy): Eukaryota > Viridiplantae > Streptophyta > Magnoliopsida > Malpighiales > Euphorbiaceae > Omphalea > Omphalea diandra. Next base: position 28,213 of record CATIWR010199894.1, on the reverse strand, counting down.
TTCCACTCTTTAAGAAAATAACCCCATAAGTTGATGAGATAACTATTAAGATATACCTCCATTTTATGCTTCCAAAGAGATCATTGCCATCAAAGTGGGGATTAAGGTGAAAGTGGACTCCTTTTTATACCATTGACCTTTTCTCACACAATTAAGGCTTGAATTAAGACTTGGCTTTGATACCAATTGTTGGCCCTAGTGCACCAAGAAGGGGGGGTTGAATTGGTGTTAGAGAAAGGGATAGGAGAAGAATGAACACAAAAGTTTTATAGTGGCTCGAGTATTAACCAACCCTACATCCACTCCCCAATTCACCAATTGGATATTTCACTCAATCACTAGCGTTTTACAAGCTCACACTCAACTTAGTGTTTAGGCTTACACCAAACCTTACAACTTGTGTTTTCTAGGCTCACATAAAAAACCTCTCACAAGTGTTTTCAAGGCTCATACTAAAACCAATACAAGAGTTTTCTAAACAAGGGCTAACTCTCAAACCCAACCCAAAAGGTGTTTAAAGCTCACACTAAACTATATATAAAGAAATAAAGAATTAAAGATGAGAATTAATTTAGCAAGAGTTTTGGCACATATCAAATGGTTATCCTTCTGCATTCAAGTCTATTTGGTGGTGTATTTATAGGCAATAACTACTAAAGAGATGTTACAAATAAACTATGTCCAAATCTCTAAGTTGTGCTAAGCATATCTTGCATTAAATGCTCGTCAGACGAAATTCGCGGTCGTATTTTTGAACTATGCCTAACGGCTAGTCCACGTGGCATAAAACCATTGGTCTTTTTAAAAACTAGTCGTTGAATCTTTCTAACGGATCTTAAACTTCGCGATTGCTACTTCAAATTTGTAGTCGTTATTTTTCTTGTTGGACTCGATTATCACCGTGAAATCATCTGTCTAACATAGAGATGTTGTTTCTGAAATTCACGGTCGCTACTGAAATTTGTGGTCGCCACTTTTGAATCTCAACAGCTATAGTAGCTATTTCTCGAAATTCGCGATCGCTACTCTAAATTCACAATCACTAATTTTGAAGGCAGATTTTCATACTTGGAGTTTCTTGCTTCTAATCACTTTTATTCAACTCCTAATGAGATTCTATTTTAATATCTGCAAAAACAACACTTAAAATTGATATTATAACCTTTCAATCTATATTGTCAATATCAAAAGAGAGTTTTGACCTAGGTTTGAATAACCTAGTCCAACAAACCCATATTTATTTATCGAAGAACATCCAAAGCACCTCTTTTTCCTATTTTCTAGGTGGCTCACTTCTTTTTTTGCTTCCCCTTTTGTTGTTTTGCTCTTTTCTTTTTCTTTTCTTCTCATCCCCTTTATTTCCATTCATAATCATCATTTTTCTTTCATTTTCATTTTTTTTCTTTTGGATAAATGTGCCAAGCATATTTCAAGCTATCACTATATGACTATGCCACCTCCCAAACCTGAACAAACCTTTATGGTGCCAAAGAGATAACAATAAATGAGCTTTTTTATCCATTATTCAATATAGATGCACATGAATGATCTAATGCATCACTTGCCATTGTATAACCAATTTCTAACTTTATTCTCTTAATAGGGGAGGGAAAATATTATTAGGCTATACGATTATAATGAAGGATATGGGTGAAAGAAAGAAAGGCTTATTAATACTCTCTAAAGAGTATTCATTATGGCTTAAAAAGGGTAACAAGGGATGACGTGATTGACATGTGGATGGGAAATAATAGGCTAACCAAGAATGCCTTAATCATTTTCCTAAGATTACCAAACATTAGGATTTCACCTCAAAAGGTGTTTTAGTAAGTTCTAGCACATGTAGAGGTTTCTTCTAACTAAAAGTGGTATGAAAAAAGCCTCTTATGGATTAATTTTAACTTGCCAATAGTGCATAAAGAGTTCTAATTTGTTTAGCTAATTTTTGAATAAAAATATGATTGTTAAACTCAAGTCATTATCACAAGGGAAATTAACCTAAATAATTCTAAATAAAGATTATAATTTTTCTTCATTGATTTTCCACCTCTAAACTAAGAACCAAAACTAACCACAAAGAGTTATTGCAAAAACTCAATACTTGAAGACATATAAGCAATTATACTCAAGTATAGACCTAAATGCAATCAAAAGTGAAAGCTCAAAAGCAATCAATTCCCTCAAACTTAAACATCATTGTCCTTAAGGATGAAGAACAAAAATTAAAGAGTTAGGGAAAGAGACTTCCCTCTTCAAATGTGGGGAGAAAGATGTGACAACCTGCGAATCTCAAGCAAGGCAATCTCAACTACACAAGAATAAACAAAATTAAATCTAACTTTAATTGACCAAGAGGACTGAAAATTACAAGTTTCTTATCCTTTCAAACATGGAACGATCCATGCCTTCCTAAACTGATGGTCGATACTACTTGAGGAATTGGCGTTAATTGAGCATTCATGAATTTAACCATCTTGATCAACCAAGTGGTATGCTATATTCCCACAACATCTTTAATAACATAAGGACGTTCCCAATTTTGAAACCATTTACCAAATGCATTGTCCTTCTGTCTTACTGGAAAATGATTTTCCATCCTAAGTCATCCTTGATGAAATGCCTTAGCTTTAGGCACTTATTATATGTTCGTTCAACCTTCTTCTTTTGGACTTAGAAATGATCAAGAGCTTTCAACCTTACCTAAAACAAAGCCTTAATTTCTTTTATCATTGTTCAGTTATACTCGCTTACTGTTAGCTCATGTTGATGTATCCTCTTGATTGAGTGAATGGTCAATTCAACTAGAATCATCTCTTTATGCCCATACACCAATTGAAAAGGAGTTGCACTCTGAGCTATTTTGACTCTAGTCCATATCACCTAAAGAGTCTTAAATAGCAATTCATTCTAAATCCTAGGGTTACTTCTACCATTTTTTAAATATTTAACTTGATCATCTTATTCATTGTCTCTATTTGCCTTTTCACCCAAGCATAATAAGGTGTTGAATGTACTAGGTTAACCTCATATTCTTGGTAGAATTATTAAACATCTTCGCTAGTGAAAATGATGCCCTAGTTTGTAGTAATAGATTATGGTAAGATTTTTATGGAATATGTTATTCTTAAAGAATTTAATTACTAAAGTTTGTTTCACTAATGAGTGGTATTCCCTCCACCCACTTGATGAAGTAATTTGTTGCCACAATGATGAAAACATGGTGGTTTAAGAAAGATGGGAAAATCTTCCCAATTAGGTTTATTGCCCATCATCTGAAAGGCTAAAGTTCGATGACCGAGTATAATTTCTCTACTAGGAGATATTGAATAAGCCTACACCTTTGGCATGTTTGACATCCCTTACATAATTGCAATAATCTTTCTCCATGGTCAGCCAATAGTAATAATACTTGAATAAGAGCTTATTCATCATCCTACGTGATCGATGTGTGCCTGGCTACTCTATCACGCATCCTGGTCATCACCAATATAACTTGTTTTGGCCTTATACACAGTAAAACACCACCACCTACATAATGACGATAGAACTCCTTATAAATATAACAAAATTTTATCACTCAATGATTTATGTATAGATTGACCAAAATATTAGGATCCTTCAAATATAAGGTGATCTCATCCCTCCAATTTGTGGCAAAGTCAAGACTACACATCTCTACTTATTGGCTAGCCAATTTCATTAATGGCCTTTCACATAACACTAACTTTAAGTGACACCACACTTAAGTCATTTGATATCTTCACTAAAAATTGCTAGCAACTTGAGCCAAATCATTCATTTTTGTACCATCATCTCATTTAACAAACTCGAGCCAAAATGATTGAAATCCCTAGGGCAAATGTCTAGCTTTATTGCGGTAAGAGATAAGGTTGGGTCATTCATATTTGTATGTACCATTGATTTAGTTCACTACCATCAAAGAATCTCATTTTACCTCTACGAACCTTGCCTTTAATTCGACCAATATCCCAAGAGCAATAATTAGAGCCTCATACTCTACCTAGTTATTGGTATAAGGAAAAAGATACGTTAGTCATTAAGCCTTCTAGTGATTGCAAAACAATGTTTGCTCTGGCCAAATTCATTATTCTTGACCTATCAAACCATATTAGCCAATGTAAGTGCTTAACATATCCAATCTCAATCGTAGGCTCCTTTGGGGTGTTTATGCAAGGATGGTTTACTAGGAAACCAGCCAATGCCTATCCCTTCATTTCCTTCTATGGAACATATTATAGAGCAAACTATAAGAGAGCAACGGCCCACTTGCCCATCTTATTTCTTAAAAATGGCCGAGAAAGTATGTGTTTGAGGATATTTGCTTTGCATAAGACTAAGACTACTGTTATGAGCATGTAGTATCTTAGCTTAGTACAAGCAAAGTACAATGTCAAGCATAATTTCTCTATGGCCTAATATCTTTATTCCATTAGAGTAAGTACTTTACTTAAGTAATATACTACCTTTTCAATCTCATCTTGCTCTTAAGCGAGCATACAACTAATAAAAGTTTCATTGGTTGAAAGGCATAAGAGCAAAGGAACATTTGGCCTAAGTAAAGTCATAACTAGAGGTTTAATAAAGTACCTCTTAATCTCATTAAACATTTTCTAGTGCTCATCATTCCAAATAAACTATTATTGGTCTTTAAACTTGAGCAAGGGACCCCAAATGCTTAAACGCCTAGTAGGATTGGATATAAATCTCCCTAAGAAGTTGATCTGACTAATTAGTCTCTAACGCTCTTTTTTGGTAGATGGAAGTTTTACTTCTATGATGGCCTTAGCCTTCTCTAATGAACCAAAAAACTAAGAAAATTATCAGCTAAAACTCCAAATATACACTTTAAAGGATTCATTTTGAGCTTATATTCTCTCATCTGCTTAAATGATTTCTTAAGTTCAACCAAGTGCTCTTTCTCACTCTGAGACTTTACCATAACATCATCGATGTAAATTTTCATAGATTTTCTAATCATGTCATGGAAGATTTTGTTCATTGCCCTTTGATACATAACACCAGTGTTCTTTAGGCCAAATGGTATGACCACCCAATCATAAGTACCAATCAGTCTTAGGCACCTGAAAGCTATTTTGCTCACATCTTCCTCAATAATCTTAATTTATTTGTTCCTAAAATGTCTGTCCATGAAGCTAAGGATCATGTTATTAGTCGCTGCATCAACCACCATGTCTATAATGGGCATGAGATACTTATTGTTAGGTAGCTAAATTTAGGTTTTTGAAATCCACATAAATTCTCAGCTTCCGATACTTCTTAATGATAGGGACAATGTTGGAGAGCCATTCCACATACGTGGTCATTCTGATAAACCCAACGACTAAGAGTCTTTTTAATCTCTTCTCTCACCAACTATTCCACTTCTTTGGATATTCTCCTTATGTTCTACTTGAATGGATAAAAACCTTCTTTGATGGGAAACCAATGTTCTACAAGTGACTGATCCAAGCATGGCTTTTTTTAATAGTCCTAAGAAAAGTAATCCATGTACTCCTTAAGTAGTGCTATTAGTTTGGCTTCAAACTCAACATTTAACTTTACACTGATGAATATTGGTCGAGGTAAGTTTTCAATTTTCAAGTTTATTTCCTTTAAGGGGTATTAAGTTTTGGCCTGTTAATCATTAAGTTTCTTAGGCGTAATTTTAAGATTTGACACTCACAATTGAGTTATGTGATCATTCTGCTCATCTTCATGGATACACTCGACTAAGGTTACAGAATTGTGCTTTAAGATTAGCCTTTTGATTTCCTAAAAGACTCTTTCATCTCAACCAACTTAACTATTGGATTTAGTAACTAATGAGAGACCTTCAATGTTAACTGAGGCTGGTCGCTCAAGTTTAGACATCAGGAACCAGAGCTAGTCAAGTTTTGTCATAGTTTTATCTCGAGATGCCCTTCAATTATGTTCTTGAAACTTATTTTACCCTAGCACATTACTGTATATGCTAGGTGTACTACTTCAATAAATAGGTTAGGATCCCCATGAATGACTTCTACCTTACCATCAAGCCTTTAAACCCATATCATCTAGTATAAAGTTGATATGATAGTATAGTTTGCATGTATCCAATATCTGCCTAGCAAAAACTTGTAGCTATTGTCTATATCGACCATAAAGAAGCATTCTTTAGTGGTATATCTCTCAATCTTCAAATCTAGCTTAATATACCCATCGATCAAGGTTTCTATTCTAGTGAAGTCCCTCACTGACATGTCAGCTCTTTTTACTTGGTCTTTAGTGAAGTCAATTTTCTTTAAGAACTTACTAGGTATGATCAACATTCTTAACCCCTTGTTCATAATACTTTATTGGTTGGTAGATAATTCAATTTGACCTTTAATATAATGGTCAAATATATGGGATAGTTTGAGCTATTATAAGGTAACTGTGGCTACCTTGCCTTCAGCTTCATCATAAAAACTTGGGCAAATCACATATCCCTTAAGTGTGGTTCTCTGCCCATTTCTAGTTAAAAACTGTAATGGCAAAAATTTGCCATATTTATTTTGGCCTTAGAACTGTTGGGCAATTCTACCTCTTTTTGGGCACCCAAACCTTCATGGATCCATACTTATTATGGTGGATTTCCACTTTATAGGACTTTAACTTGTTGTCTAGTTTGTATACATTTTTGCATAATTCATGCCTTTCCTTCTCTTATTTTGCCCTAACTATTCAATCTTTTTATTGTTTCGAGTCTTAACCTCCTTCTTAGCATTTCTACAAGCTCTGACTTCTTCTAACTAAGTTTGAAATTATTGCATTTGACTTTAGAACCTCCTTTTCTGAGTTTTGGTCAATTGGATTCGTATTGGCTACATAAAGGCAAAGCAATCAAAAACTTGTTCTTAGGGCTATGTTTCTCCTAATGTCTATTGCCATTGGGCTCGACCTGAAGTCTCCTTAGTTGATCTACCTCCTTACTCTGATTGATTGGCCTCAATAACTTATGTGTTTAACAATTTTAACTGCTTAGGTAATGCTCGCCTATTTGCCCCCTTGTAACTCTCCTCTTAGCGTACTTACCTAACCCTATATTCCTCACAACATGTGAATAAGAAACATAAGGGCATCTGAATGAATCATACTTTCATTGCCTCTGGTGCTTAACTTCTTTTTTAGGCAATTCACTTTTTGCCACAAGTTTGAACTCAATGTGACAAATAGGGCAAATCAACATCATTGCCCCAGGTTTCTTCTCATTGATCAAAGGGGACATGGGTTTTTCCTTAGTCATTAGCTTTTTGCCTTCAGCCATAGACAATACCAGTTAGATAATAGAGACGATCACCTTCAGGAATGGTTCAATCTCCACAAGGCCTTAATCTTTTCAGAAAATATGATTTTCCCTTCCTCGATTGCCTTATGGATGACATTCCTAAAATTTATATAGTTTTTGGTTGAATGCCTCCACACATTATGATATTTGCAGTAGTCTTTCCCCTTTTTTTCTTCTAGCTGAGGAATAATGTTGCCATTAGAAAGCTTGAGTTACTTATCCTTCACCAAAAAATTAAATATCTCATCCACCTTGGTTAGGTCATATAAGTATTCCTTAGTAAACTACCCAATTTTTTATTTGGCCTTTTACTTATTTTGTGGCTTGGGCACTCATATCCCTTACTAGCCACCAATGTTAACTTCCTTTCCTCTGAGTTATCATTATCAAGAGTTGTTATATATGCACCCTTATAGTAAGTTCCCTTGGAGAACGTTTTCTTTTAGTTAACCTCTTACAACACTTTCTCAAAGACAACTGCCCTAACACTTAGCTAATAAAGATCCATAAACTTTTATCCTTCAAAATGCATTAGGATCTCAAAGTGTAAGCCCTTTAGTGTCAGGGGCGACATAATCTGCTACAGGTAACTTAGTGTGACATAGGATGTAGACTTTCCTGAACCTGAGAATGAATTTTTTGACTGACTCTCTCACAAGTTGTTTTACCTAGGTGAGGTCAGCCAATGTCGTAGATGAAGGAGACTTGTAGAACTCAGTGTGGAACCTCTCCTCCATGACTTTCCAACTTGCTATAGACCTGACTGAGAGATTAGGATACCATGTAAAGGTTGTCTTTGTGAGCGAGTTACCAAATAATCACAGCTTCCAAAAATCCTCAATCATTATCTCCCTACATGCCATTGAGAATTAGGCAATATGCTCAATAGTTAAATCATTATCCTCCCAAAAAATAGAACAAACGCAAGAATTTTATAACCCCTTGGGAATGGATATAATTTGTCTACCTACTTGAGGTACGACTTAGAGTAAGCCAACCTTGGCAAGGGCTTCTATCAACTCCTATCATCTTAAGGGCATCTGTCAACTCACAACGGTCTAGAGTGGCAAGGTAGTACTCATATTTGTATTAAGGTTAAATTGGCTACTCTCCCTATCACATTCCCAATCGAATCATAAATAAAAATCATACCTGTCCCCTGAGCTACTAGGTTGGGTTGATAGTATAGTGATGGTGGTACATTCAGCTAGAATGGCTTATGATGATTATGTTGAGGCTTTTGGCCAAATGATGAGCTACCAAATCTTTATGAATTTGAGAGAATCCTAGGCTCAATATTGCTTAATCGAAAGAGTATTTGTACTATCCCTGGCTCCTTTTGAGCGTATTACCTTCTTGAGCTAAAAGCCTTGATTGGGAACCTCTTATCTAGTGTTGGGGCATGTCTACCTTTTAATATAGAGGTTAGTCGATCGAGGCAATTGTTCATTTAATATAGCCCTAACTGAATATCCTTATAAGCAACCTAATTTTTCTCCACCAATGGTTAGATAACCGAGGCCATTTGGTTTATCATGTTATTAAACATAGTGTAGTTCTTAACTGCAATTTGGTTGGTAATTTGAGAATAATCAGTAGTTATGAGAATAAGTTGTCTAGGCATGAACGTATGCCTTTGGTAGTTGGCTAGATCATTCCTTTGAGTTGGATCATTAGCTTATGAGTTTTCATTCGCCTTATTACTAGACATAGTGATTACAACTTGTATTTGGGCGACTTACTCTTTTAATTGATCTAATTCTTCTCACAATGTATGATATCTAATATCTTTTGGCATACACTGTCACACCAAGCATGTCAAAAAGATGTTATCCCAAAAAACTTCAAGTGTATATTCAATGATTTTTAGGTCTTGTATTTAGGTACTGTAAGTATCAAAATTTCTCAAATATAATTTAATTATGTAAAACCAATTAACCAGGGTCAATTGGATCCTAATATATAAGTGGTGAAACCATTAATTAGATGGGTAAGTATGTAGGCAAGATACCATCAACTTAGGTGATATTTAGGTAAAGATCACCGTCAACCAAAGAAAAACTTAAGAGAAAAGAAGAAGATAATAGAAGAGATATCTACTAAATTTGCAGTGTGTTACCATTGAAAATACGAAACCTCTATTCACTGTATTACAATTATTTATATACAAGTATTATACAAGAGTCTTATTAGGAATACAAGTCTAATATAAATACAATATTAATAAATTCACAGATATCTTTAAACCTTATCTGCTACTACTTATTGACCAAGCCCAAGTTTGTAAAACAATGTATTTCTTGCAACCCATGGCTTGCTACCAAGGGTGAAGCCTAAGCCCATGAGATAGCATACGTCTTGAGATTCAAAAGTCCATTAAAATGAGGTTGGTTGTAAACAAAGCTGAATGTCTTTTTGAGGCAGCTTTTAATGTTGATCATACATATTCTATTACAGGGCTGGCTATATTGAGTTACATTAAGGGTTATAGACTTTAGGCTTATGAGAAGCTTAGCTCTATGATTTCTTTTATTACCCCATTAGGATGGATATATCAGGAGAGGTCCTTATATTATGAAAGAGATCAAAAGTGTAAGGATATTGCAAACAAAAGTGAATTAGACCCAACTCTTACCGATCCCTACATGTATCGTGCAACTTCTCTTATGAGAAGACAGAATGTTCAAGTTGCACTTGTAGAAATAAATAGGATTCTCGAGTTTAAGGTTGTATTGGAATGCTTGGAACTCTGATTTTATTTGTGTCCAATCCTTGAGGATTTTGAAGCTTCAAATGCGGAGAGAGAAATAGATTTCTAGGTAGTTTACTCACTTAACACTTATTGTGTTATTCACGCTCTACAAGCTATTGAAATTAGGAGTAAAAAATAGAACTAATCATATATGGTTTAGTGGTTTAATTAGTCTTAAATTAAATTTGACTTTATGAGATCCTTTTAAAAAAGTTAAGGAACCAAATAAGCTCTTAATCCTTTTTTTTTTTTTCTCGATTATAACATTTTTTTGAGCTCATTTCCCCTAACTTTATGATCAACTCACTCTACTCGTCCTTTTTTTATTTTTTTAATTTTTATTTTTCTTTCTATCTTTTCTTCTTTTTTCTATAATGTCCTTTCTTTTCTTTACCTACTGCAGTGTTACCATTATTGATGCTTTTTTTTAACTTTTTAGCTTTATTTTAACTTTTTAGCTTTATTTTGATATGATTATTTGAACTTTAAGCTTGAATACTTCTCATGATGCTAAATGAATATATTAATTTAGGTTAACATCATTATTTGACTTTGTTTGAACTTAAAAATAATAGTATTATTAGAATTTTTAATGGTTTATGACTTTTTTTTAATCTCATTCATATTTTTTTACTTTTTATTTTATAATTATAAATGGGTAAAATATTATTAAAAATTATAATTTTTTATTTATGGTGTGCATTGACGTTGCTCCAGCACGTCTGTGCCTGATGCCTAAGTTGCAGACAAGGTATAAATTGTAGTCTTACAATTGTATTGCATCAACATGTCACAAATGTGTCAATATATCTACATTGATGTTATTATAAATTTTTTTTAAAAAAAATCACAATACAACTAATATATATATATATATATATATATATATATATATATATATATATATATATATATATATATATTCTAATGCTTTGTTATTATTATTATACATCATATCGATTCAAATATGATCTATTTTTATTGATATGTGATGATGGTTCAAGAAAGTCATTCAAAAAAGAATTCACGCTTTGTTTGGAATAGACTTCTTCGAAAAGGCAATGTCGTTGGTCCTCACATCAATATTCAGCCTGGTTCTAACCAAAAAAAAAAAACTAAACAGAACAGGGAACGTTGCTATCTAACCTCCTTCTCAAAATCCATCAAGCACCGAGGCCAAAGAAGAATAATCTCCTTCTCATTTTGCTCTTTTAATTCCCATTCAGTCTTTTTGTTTTTGGTTTCTCAGTTCCCTGTCCCATGTTTGCAAACATAGTGCTATAAAAATCATAAAATGGACTTCTCAAAGGAATGGAAATCCTACTTCCCAGTAGACTGTCTTTGGGGCGCCTCTCCTTCTCTCAAATTCCTCATCAAAGCCCATTCTGGGTCCTCTTTTCTTCAACCCAAATCCCCAAACCTTAACTCAGCTCTTCAATTCCCCCTTTTTCTCTCCTCCTCTTCTCAATCCTCCTTCAAAACTCTCTCTACCAAGATTCCTCTCCACTTCAACAACACAGGATTCCCCCATCCCTTTATCCACTGCTGCTTCTGTTGCCTCTCTCTTTGGCACCGAACCGCATAATGATACTGCTTCTTTGCTAGACCATAATCGCCTTCAGTTCATTAGATGCCCACATGACTACTCTGTCATCGTCTTCTTTCCCACTGGGAGCAATCATGACCAAGTTGGGTTTTTGTTACTTTGTGTTAAAGACAAGAGTTTGTGTGATGTTGCGGACTCAAAAGGCGGTGCCTTTACTACTAACAAGTGCTTAGATGAAACGATTGTCCGGATTTTGGTGAACCCTGTTGCGGATTCTGATTTCTTTGAAGGTAGTGCTACTTCTTCTTCCTCAAATATTATCGGCTATTTATTAGTTTATATTATGTCTTCCGTGCATTGTTTCTGCATTAAAATTTGTGAATTTAGTGAACGGCCCTGTCTTGGGCTATTTTGGTTGTAAGATTTTTAAGAGTTGCTCTGTTGTGGATGCTTGTTGGAGTCCACATGTGGTGGAGGAGAGCGTAGTTCTGTTGGAGAATGGTGAATTATTTTTGTTCGATTTGAATGATAGTTCTTCTAATCTGTATTTTCGAGGAACTAGGTTGAAAGTGTCGTGGGGTGATTCGGGTAATTCTGGCATTCGTAAGTGGTTGGGATGTCAGTTCCGTTGGCATCCTAGGATATTGGTTGTTGGATGTTTAGATGCTGTTTTTTTGGTAGATTGGACGCATGGTGGTCTTAAAGTGACCTGTTTAGCAAATATTGATATGTTTGGTGTGTATGCTCCAACTGAAAAGGAACAGTTCTTAGCTTTTACCAAGGCAGTTTCTGATTATTTTAATTTTCGTTTTGGCTTCTGACACCGTGTTAGTTCTTGGTGATGTTTGCAAACCTTTGATGCCAGTGTTGCAATGGGCACACTGTCTTGATAAGCCATGCTATATTGATGTGTTTAGATTGTCTGATTTAAGGTCAAATGCAAGGAATAGCACGCATGAATGGGCAACTGCATCAGGTTTTGGCATTGTATTAGGATCATTTTGGAATTGTGAGTTTAGTCTCTTCTGTTATGGACCACCTATGTCTTCTGAAAAGGGATCAATTGCTTCAGAAATTTCAAAAATTTCCAGACCTCTCATTATGCATGGGGGCTCCTTTCAGATTTCTTAATTTCAGGTAATAAGTGTCTAAGTGGAAGTTGTCTTATAAGAGAAGGGTTTTGGAAGGATGCCCTTCCTGAATGGATTGATTGGCAGAAAAAGAAAGTTATAGTTTTGGGCTTTGGCATTTTAAGCTATGATCTCTCATATTTGCTCTTTGACTCAGACGAATTTGGCGGATTTGCTTTAATTCGTTTGATGACCTCAGGGAAGCTCGAGTCACAGAGATAGTCTGCATCATGGGATTTGATTAGGAGATTAGAAGAAACTCGTGGGGATCCACTGATGTGTTTGCAAGAAAACTTGCTTTATGCCTTCTGTGATGAGAAATAAAAGTTTCCTAGAAAATTTAAATATTTGAAACTGGATTATCTCTCTTCATATATGAATGGTAATCTTCCTCAAGTCTTGGATTTAAACATGGCAAAGCCTTGCAAGGTCCTCAAAAGAGAGAAGCTTTTGACTTAGACTTTCATGAAATACTATGTGGGAAGTTGAAGATTTGTGGTTTCAGTCAATTTAGAACATCCCCGGCCATTAATGTTGTTTTCAACGGCATCAACTTGCCAACAAGCATGCATGAGGTTGCTTTGAGGAGCATATGGGCAAGCATGCCCATGGAACTCTTGCAACTTGCCTTTGCCAGCTACTCTGAGTTTCTTGAAGTACTCTTGGACGAAGAGAAGGTTGCTTTGGAATTCTTAATTGTCCGAGACCTACCCCAGTTGCCTCCATTTTTTTTTAAGGAAGCCTTCAAGCTGCAGCAGTAGGTGGTCGCATAAAGTGCCGTGTAGTGATGCCCTTGTTGGTCCAGTTTTTCCTCTCCTCATAATGATTACACTTTATGAGCTACAAAATGGCTGCTCCAATTCTCAAGATGGAATAACTGGCTTTGCACCAGAGGTGGAACTAGGCAATCGATGTGATGAAGTACTGCAAGCGGCCAGGGAAATGGCCATACGAGATTCTAAAGTCGAATCTTATGATGAAGATGCTGTCTGCCTTTCCAATGACAGAGATGATATTTGGGTTGATTCTGAAAAAGCAAAATCTTTCTTTTTATATTGTCCTGTTGCAGTTCACTGCACTACTGAGGGCCACAGAGAGAGCAACAGTCCTGGGAAGGATGACAAATTTGCTATCTTGATTTCAAAAGTGCATAAGCATGAACCCACCTACAACAACAAGGTGGAAACTGTCTGGCAAGGACTGTTTGATGATCTGTTCCCCATTCACTTGAATTTTGATGCTGCTAATATGGACTTTAGCTCCCAACAATTGAAAGCTTATAATTTGCTGAAGAGGCATTTCTCAAAATGGCAAGAAGAGTTCAAACCATTTCAGGAGTTTTGTGGTCGATTCCAAAAGCAAAATATGTGAACTTTTTTATCTTTTTAACATTTTCTTTCCTAGATATGGAGAGTCACCTAACAATTTTGTTCCCTATTGTTTTTAAATACTAAAGGGAAAATAAAAAGAAAACCTTATATGTGAATTGCGAACAAGACTAGAGTTGTAAATATAGTAACACAATGTAGTTCTTACTATAATACCAATTGAAATTGTGAGCAACTTTGCCCCTTTTCTTTCTTCTTATGTTTTTCTTTCCTTCTGAACTATTTGTTTGATTAAATTTCTCAATGCATGTGAAAATTTGCATTTGTTTCTGTTGTGTATTGACCAAAAGAATGTTAGAAAGACATATTAACTGAGATCTCCCTGACAAAATCACATAGCAGCCCATAGTCGATGTTGTAATCACTATGCTATTAACTAAGGAGCTATGTTGGGGAAAAACTGCTTCTCCCTCAGATACAGCATCATATTACACAGATTGGTATTCATCTGCATAAAACTTTTCCTCGTGCAGCATGTATGATGATCTTCATGATGCATTTTTGTTAACATCTGAACTATACATAATGCACATCTAATTACTATGATAAGGAGTGATAAAGTTAAATGAAATTTCATTGTTGGTTTACAAGTATGCAGTCCTATGCATTTTATTTTCAAGATAGGAAACGATTGAGGGTGGTTGTTCTGGCAAGATGTTAAGCATAGAAGGGAGTCCAGATTGTATTCCATTGCCAGAATCAAAGCAATCTTTGTACAATGTGCATTTGGAATTAGATGGCATTAGAATTATTTGGCTCCTGATGCTTTTATAAATTGATTGTGTGGAGCATGCACATCTGGCCCTGGTGGAGATGCATTTTGTTGAAAGGTCATTGATAGGAAGGTTTTGAATGTTTAGTCTTCTCTAAGGTAAATTTGCTTGGGTGGAGTATCATTTGCATTGATAATTAGTGTCTTTATACAAGCAGTCACATTCTTTATTCTGCTAGATGCTTGTTTTCATTTAATTACGTAACACATGATATGATTCTTTAGTTCCTTTATCCTCCCAGATTGAAGCATCTTTGCATTCAATTCTAAGCACATTGGATGAGAAGAATTTATAAATGCAAATTGAGGTCAGGCCTTTTTCTCAATTCATGTTGGCTATAAATTTAGGGTTTTTGTTGTGTGATCTCGTTAGAAACTATTGCATTTTAGCCAAGCCCTTTTATGTATGCATAATGCCAATGACATCAAAAGGTAATATTCGCTATATGGCAATTGGTGACATATGTTGGCAGTCAAGAAGTTATAAACAAGTAACAGCACAATCAAAAGTTATAAATTGTGGTAAAGAGAAAGAACAGAAGACAATTATCTCAAGAGAAGTGCAACGTCTGATGTTCATGTTTACTGTTTAAGATTTTGAAGGATTGCAATGTCTACCAGACATCAATGCCTTTCAATTCTTATTGAGAATTTCAGTAGCGGCAGAGATAGTCATGGAAATTGATGAGTATACCTGAATTAACCGCATTTGCTCATATACCTGAATTAATCGCGTTTGCTCATACGCAAGTGTAAAAACTAATTGCTGCTACCATGCCATTTATGCATGATTCAGGACCATTTTAGTGAGGCCATGAAAGGTAGTCTATAATGCAAGCATTTTTTTGTGATCAGGCCTTCTTGTTTGGCGGATTCAATGAAGAATTCATGGTAATTAGGTACCTTTCGCTCCAAAGAGTGATCTTTTACTTCTCAATAGTGAATTTTCATTTGTGCTTATGAAATATGAACTTTTTGAAGTTCAGTCCAATGATTATATTGGGTCCTTTCCCTCTTGTTGTTATCCATTGTGATGTCATTGGGATCCATTGTTGATTCGTTCTTAATGTTCTTCTGCATGCTGCAGCATTATTGGGCAATGCTCACTGCTCAGTTATATTTTTTTTGGTTAAAAATATAAGAAATCTGCAGTCATGCTTCCTAGCATTTTGCTGACACTGTTGGAAAATGATAGAATTGTTCCTTATTCTGTCAAAAACATTTAGTCCTAATGACAAACCAAAAAAAAAAACGCACAACCTTTTTTGTTTTTTTACAATTATATCTCGATTTTAAAAAATTGGCTGCTTACGTCATTTTTAAAAATTTTTGTTCTGTTAAAAATATTACTTTTTTAAAAAAAGAAATTGTGAAACATATAGACTAGCTCAAACATAAAAGCAGTTATGAAAAACTTGTGCAAGAGTAATACTTTATTTAATAATATATTTTTTAAAAAAACTGCCACTTTTCTTTTTTTTTTAATTTTAGTTAATTATAGATTTTAAGTACTTTTGTTATTATTCAGAAAGTGAGATTTCTTCAGTTATAAATGACAATGGTTGATATTTTTATAGCAATTTAATTTTGTTTATTATTTATTAAAGTTTAGTAAGTTTTTTAGTTTATTAATAAAGTGTTTCAAGTGTGCCAGATTTTTATTCTAATTGATATCTATTTTTAGATTCAATAGGGTGTTTTGGATGTATTAATTTTGAAGACATTAGTTCTAGAATTCTGGGAGTTTTGTGAGGGTCACTTTCTCTTTTATTCTTTGTATCATCTTTGAAGCGTTGTTAATACAGCTAAATCTGAAGTATTTTTTTAGCCATTGTTCTTTGTATTATCTTTGAAACTTTGTTAATATAAAGGAGGATTTAGGTTCCATTTGTTTCTTGAAAAATATTTTTGCATTTTTTGATATTTGACATGTCCGGAAAATTTGATTAACAAAAACATTTTCATGATCAATGGATTATTTAAAAAAAAATGACTTCTCTTTTTAAAATATAGTCAATTTTTAGATTTTTACAAAAACATTCAAATGAATGATAAATTATATAAATACATATATTTATTATTACTGTTCATTTTTTACTTTATCATCATTGTCAGTCAATGGTGATTGCTATAAATTAGGGGGACAACAAAAAATTGTATTTTCATATATTATTTTTATATAAATAATATAAATATAAAATATTTGTGATCTAAATTTTACTATAATTTTGTAAATACAAAGAAAATTAATATTTTTGTAATACATTGTAAACACTAAAAAATATTTTCTCAGAATTTTTTTCTTAGAAAAAATATTTATTAAACAAATTATTTTTTTTTAAATAAATAAAGTCTCAAAAGCTGCATATTCTTCCTTATGTCTTCTCGTTGAGTTCGTGATTTGATTGTGCTTATTTCGTTTAACTTAATTCTTTCTACATGTGCGCGTAATGTACTGCACTTTCATTTTAATTATAAGGAAAATATTTTATTTTTCTTAAAAAATATATTTCATAAATAAATTATTTTTTGTGAAATTAAATGTCAAGCTTCATATTCTTCCTTATGCCTTATTATTGAGTTTGCGATTTGGTTGTGCTTATTTCGGTTAACTTAACTCAAATTATAGTTATAATTATAGATGTACTGCACTTTCATGTGGGCATAGTGTTCTGATAGCAAAGGTATTAGAGCCTTCAATTTAGATGATTGGATTTCATTGTTGTGTGTGAAGCACAACAAATACTCAAATATGGCTTCGAACTTTGTTGCCCAATCTCCCTATCTTCAATTACAGTTAAGTGCGGAATCAAATACTTTTAAATAGAATTACACACTAAAATGTCAAACCGAATCGTTTCAAATAAAATAAATGAGTAGGTTTTATTTGTTTTTTTAATCTTCAAACCAAAAATTGAACTGAAACTGTCTCGATTACGAACAGAATAAAAATCACTAAGACGAATATATATAAATATATATTAATTAATTATTTAGATAGTTTATCCAAATAAAATATATGCCAATTATCAATAATTTTATTCATTAATTATTATTTTCTCTCTTTTTAATTGACAAATTGAATAAAATTTTTTAACTAATTATTAATAATTGATATAAAATGAAAATTTTATATTAACTAAACTAATCAATTTTATTAGACTTAAACTTTTCAATTTTAAATAGTATATAAATATAATAATATATATTATTTAATTTTATTGATTTTAATAAATGATACATTTAAATTTTTTTAGTGATATAGAAATTTGATAATTAAAAGGTAGAAATACTGAATATTAAGCTAATTAAACTACATCTAAAAAATCAAGAATCAAATTGAACCACTCTAACTTTGATGAGTTATTAAATTGAACAATCCAAAAAATTTGAGATGATATTTGTTCTAAAAAAAAATTCTCGGAATGTTTATAATCATTTTAGAGGATTCCAAATCTCTGAATCGGCTGAACTCAACCTCGCTCCTATCTTACAATGAAGAAAATTATCAAGTCTGGGTTATCAAGATGAAGTCCTACTACGCACCCCCAATCAAAAAAAAAAAAAATTATGCATTAGATTTATGGGAGAATGTCTTGTCTGATATTGACATCGCCCCACTTAGGGCAGATCCCACCATTGCTCGAGTCAAGCAACATGAGGATGACAAAGCTAAGAAACACAAGGCTGGTTTTATTCATTCCGATTTGTCTAACATAATGTTTGCAAGAATTATGATGTGCAAAGCATCGAAGGAAGTCTAAGGCAAAGTACCATAGCAGTTCCAAGGGAGTGGACTGGGGCAATGAAGTTGCTTACTTTTAAAAAGAGAATTGGAGAGGTTAAAAATGAAGGAGTCGAAATAGGTGAAAGACTATTCAACTAAGTTAATGCAGATTGTGAATTAGATTAGGCTTTATGGGGATGAGTTTCTTGATCAGAAAGTGGTAGGAAAAAACATGGTGCGTCTTCTAGAGAAATTTGAGTCCAAAATCTCGACAATTAAAGAGTTTCGTGACTGGCTATTACATAATTGATTAGCAAACGTCAAGCTCGTGAGCAAAGGTCCTTGATAAGGAACGAGAATCAAGTCGAGGAGACAAGAAGGGCAGCGAACAAACATTGAAAAGGAAAAGGCAAGGATGTTGGAAGTTCAAAGAAGGGTCCTTGTAGCTTTTGTAAGAAGCCCGACCAATTTGAAGATCATTGCTAGGCCAAGCGCAGGAACCAACCTCCTCGTTTCTACTAGGACTGAATATAAATTGGGTATCATTGAATTAAACTAAAAAAAGGAACCAAATCAAAAATTGAGCTATAAAAAAAAAATGGAAAATTTCGGCTCATTTGTTTCATGAAAAATAATTTGTCTGAAAAAAATATTTTTGAGTAACATATTTTTCAATATTTAGATCACACTACAAAAAATATTAATTTTTGTTTTGATTTATAAGATTATAATAAAATTTAGATCATAAATATTTTATATGTCGACTATTTATTGTTTAAGATAAGAAAAATATATTAAAATGAAATTTTTTATGAGTCTTACCTATCTCTGATGATCACCATCAATCGATGACGATCAATGACGGATGTCGGTAGTTAAGGATGATCAATAATAATAATAATAATAATAATATATAATTTTTTATTTGGATGAGTTTGTCAAAATCTAAAAAAAACTTTTTGTTTTTAAAACAAAAAGTCATTTTCTTGAAAAATGACTTAGTTTTTTCTTTGATTAGAAAAATATTTTCTTTTGACCAAATTTTCTGGATATACCAAATAGAAGAAAACGTGAAAAATATTTTCACCCAAATAAATGGAGCCTTAGATAGGATCAAATATAGGGATGGCACTATTCAATGAAAATAAAAAAAAATTGATCAAATAGAATCAATATGATCGATTTGATTCAGTTTAGATATAATTTTAGTTTAATTTAATTTTTTTAAAAACAAATTTTGATTAATTTGATTTAGTTTGATTTTGGATAAAAAATTTCGGTTGAACAAAACTGAAGCAAATTTATTTCAAATTAAATCAAAATATATTAAACCTATATTAAATCAAATTAAGATTATTGAATCCTATTTAAAAATTATTATTTAGTTTAAAGATATATTATTTGTATTAAAAATATGTTTAAATATATTATAAGAATTAATTATTTATATTTTAAATTTATGTATATAAAAATTCAGTTTAAATCAAATTGAATCATAATTAAATTGAACTACATTAATTTGGTTTATAATTTTATTTGGTTCGGTCTATAATTTTTAAATTTTATTTTTTGATCTTTATTGATTTGATTCGGTGTGAACTGAATGTCTAAAACTAATCGGATCGAAATTGATTGATATTAAGATTTGGGATAGTAATAGTCATTTAGTTGTGTGTCACACTAAGAATCAAATTAGATTGCATCGAATCATATCAAACCTAAACTGAGAAACTAATTATATATATATATATATATATATATATATATATCATAACTGTAAAAATTATTTATCAATCAACTTTATATATTCATAATTTGTATTTTAAAATATAGATAGATAAATAAACAAATTTTATAAAATAGTAAGTTCTACAAACTTTACAATGATATTTTTATATGCATAAAATAGATTTATAAATAAGAAAAAATAATTTCAAAATTAAATTAAAAAATTGAGTATGGGATGTGAAAAAATCCAAATTATAAGTGAGTTAAAGAAGGAGCATTCTATTTAAGGAGGCAAGATCTCTTTCTTTTTCAATTCACAGGAGTTTAGCATTTATGCCTACTAAGTTGGCATAACACTTTCAACTTTTTTTAAATTTAGGGTTTGGTTTTTTTGGTTTGGATTTATGATTAAATCACACTATTCCAATTAGAATCAAATAATCAACTTGAACTATATTGATATTGGTTTAATTTGATCTAGAGATTTTTCATTCTTAGTCTTGTTTTTGTCTTTTGATTTTTCAAAAGATCGGTTTTTCAACCTAGTCTTGGTGATTTTCAAAAAACTGATTTGACCCAAATGGTTAACACCCTTTGTTATTACTAATGTCAAAAGATTAACCATATTGCTAGGGATTTCTAAGCCAAACAACCTTAGGCAACATAACATCCTTCATAACAAGCTAGTCATGTTGAGGAACAAACTCAAAATGAAACAAGATTATTTTTAGTAACTCAAGCTTTGAAGAAGAATACCATGGAGATTTGGCTCATTGATAGTGGTTGTACAAGTAATATGGCTAAGGAGAAATTTATTTAGCCATCTTGATCCATCTATGAAGACTAACATATTTCTTCGCAATGATGAACAAGCACAAATTGAAGGAAAAGGGTATTATGGTTATCAATACTAGACAAGGTGAAAGGTACATCTCATATGTATTGTTTGTCCCCTTTTTTATCTGTCACCCTACTTAGCATATCTCAAATGATGGTAGATAAATTATATTTGAAATAGATAATTATGTTGAACCATGTTGGTCAAACCTCGATTTTAATTTTGATAGGCTACTAATATGTCTATTTAGTGTTGATTTTATAGGAAACTAAGTTAGAACAAGTTAAAAAGTTAGAAGTAAGTAAATTCCCCTAGTCTTAAAAACTGGCCTGTAATTCATGCCCAAGACAAGCTAATTATAATCAAGAAAGGCAAGTCACAATCATTATCAAGCTTACAAACGAGACCATTTAATCCATATGAGTACGTGGTTAAAATTATGTCCAAGATATCAGCATGATCCATACTTACTATTGAGAAATAAGCTTGTGACTGCGACGTTTAAACCTTAGAAAAAAGAGTTTTAATGGCAATCCAAAAAATCATTTGAAGTACGTCATGTGTCCAATGAGCCATTTGACATTTTAAAGATCACAATTGTGATGTTAAGGATGCCACCATGACCAAATAACTACTTTGATACAAAAAGGTCCAAGTGATTACACTGTGAAAGTCGCGTCCCTTATTCCAACATCATCTTATATCGCAAAGGAGACTAAAGAGATCGCAACTACAATCAATGAATTAAATGGAGTGTTATAATGGCTAGTCTAAGGAACAAATGATTAAATATCATGTGTCATTAGCCATTAGACATATTTTGAAGATCTTGACCGCAAAATCTCAATGCTAAAAGCAAATCATGATAGCAATTGAGGCATTTTAGCCACAAAATTCATCTGACAAATATAAAATTTAGGATTTCCTACCAAACTTTAGAGATTTGGAGATAGTTTTATTCCTAATGGTGGTAGTTGAACATTATAAATACTCCATTAAATGGCTTGAAATGCAAGAAAACAGTCATAATGTGTGTTCAAACTTTTGCAAATTAATTTCTCAATTCTTTATCTCTCTTTCTCTCTTTTTCTTTTTATTGCTATTATACTTTATTTGTTGAGAGTGTATTGATTATACTCATTGCTTGTAAAGGTTAAGTATGAGCTTAAACAAAGGATTTATAGTGGTTCGAGAAGTATGAGCCTAAATAAAAGATTTATAGTGGTTCCAGTGTTAATAGATACTATGTCTACTCCCCAATTATCTAATTGTATATTTTACTAACTCATAAACTCATGAGTTGTTTTATAAGTTCACACTTAACTCATTGTTTATGTTCACACCCAACCCAAGTATAATTTGTTCGTAATGCCAACACACAACCTTATAAGAGTTTTTCCAACTAAGGCTCACTCAAAAATTTAAATTTATCATCAATTCAACCTCTCCCTTCTTACTACACAAAAACCAAGAAATTATATACCTTTTACACATCTCTTGTACAATAATAATAAATTTGAATCTATTCAAATAAAATAAAGAGAAAATCTACTTAAAAATTAATAAGTTCACTTCTCAGATGAATTAAAAAGTACATTTAGTAGTTTTGATGCCATTTTTATTTAATGGGAGGAGTATACTTTTATCAAATTTATAATTCTTATTTATTAGTAGGTTACTTACTATAAGTTAGCATATTTTATCATGATTAATTAAGTTATTTTTTATTTCTTAAGATTATATGCAACCATTCTTTTATTTTAGTCGGTTATAATAAAAAAATTTATTAAAAATTTAAAGTATTTTCTATTAGTGAATAGAATAAAAATAAAATAAAATAAAATATTTTTATAGTAACAAAAATATTTTCATCATATACCCATATACCAAAAAAGCTCTCACCCACCTATCACCACCATTACTATAATCTCATCTATCCCTCACTTTTTCTCCATTATGATCTTATCAACAATAGTTTCACTTTCTAGTCAAAACTCTCTCCATATCCCAAGTAGCAATAATAAGCTCACATTCATTGTTCTTTTCATCATAGCCAATTAGCTCACAAGATCTCTCTCTCTCTCTCTCTCTCTCTCTCTCTTTCTACCTTAATACCCTTTAATTTCTAAATAATCATAATAATACACTTTAAAAATCAAATATTCAAAAAAAAATCAATTCTCATATTGCAAACAGAGAAAAAGGTCAAAACAAAATAATTAAAGAGCGACTTCAAGGCAAAACTATTGTCATAAGATTGTGATGTAAGAAATTTATTCAAGATTTAGTATATGAATTTAGAACATCATTCATGATTAAGCGGAAACAAAATTGCATACACATTTGCGTAGTAGATCTGAAAGCGGAAACAAGTTGCATACCGCTTTACGCGTTGGATCCCAAATGTTCTGTGCCATTATTCCGATCACTAAAAATAAAAACACTTGAATAATAGGTCAGAAGAGTTAAAAAAGGGAGTTAAGTCTTCCTCTCTTTGACCTTCTCACAAGACGACTATGATGTGTATAACAACTAGGGTTTTTCAATCATATGAAAGTAGGAGAGGAGACTTAGCCTATTTATAATAGATTTTAACAGGCCCAACCATCACAGGTCCATGTTAAAATAAGTCTATACTGATCGTCTTTCATATCGGCCCACAAATGTGTCACAAGCCCATAACTGAATTGATCACATTTTAATTGGGCTTAACCACTAATCAATAAACTATATTATTCAGTCCGTTTTATAAATAATTAAAACCAACCCATAATTAATATTAGCCAACATAAAAAAAATTTCAACATTCTCCTACTTATGCAATATTAATTATGACATTTTCATGTTTTATAAAAGAAAACATTTTTGAAAAACGACTCTTGGACTGAATACTTTAAACTCAAGTGTGGCCACACAATTATAGAAAACATATAGTTTATTGATAAAGTGACACCTTAAACATAATTTTGTCCACATTAAATTATCAATATCGGATCATGACAGTAGTTATGCCCCTTATTGACATAGTATCAATCCATAGTCACAAATATTGACAACTTAACCGACATGGATTCTGATATGGCAGTGTAACAAGAAAATAGTGTCTACATGTGATCAATATACTATTTTCTTGTCAGTTCTCCAAATATTTCTCTTTCACACATGCTCAAACGAGCAAGAAAAATTTACAAGACTTCACAATAAGGCTGTTATTTCCATTTGGAAATACACACACAATATCTTAGCATTTGTTTCCATAACCACAATTGAAAACCAGCTTTGCTTAAGATAATCACACCAGTCTTAAGCATATTAACCATAATGCCTTAGCATTTGTTTCCAGAAATACAATTGAAAACCAGCTTTGCTTAAAATAATCACACCAGTCTTAAGCATATTAACCACAACTCATAGCATGTTATATATATAAAATGTGCACATAGGCAAAACAAACAACTACAAAGCACTCAACTCATATAAATATGAATAAGTAATGTAGCAAAATTATTTAACTTAGACATTCAATCACAAACATAAAAACTCCCACTAACCAAACACATCAAAGGGCTCCACAATACCCATATCACAAACATGTTTCTTAAAAACTATGGGTCTAAGTCCTTTGGTTAAAGGATCAACTAACATTAAATCAGTATTAACGTACTGAATCTCAATATCTCCTTTCTTTACTAAGTCTCTGACTGCAAGATATTTAATCTTCATATGCTTAGAACCACTTGAACTTTTATTATTCTTAGAGAAGAACACAGTAGTATTATTATCACAATAAATTCGAAGTGGCCTAGCAATAGAATCAACCACAAGTAAACGAGAAATAAAATTATTTAACCATATAGCTTGTGTACTAGCACCATAACAGGCAACAAACTTAGCTTGCATAGTAGAAGATGTTGTAAGCGTTTGTTTAACACTTTTCCACGAGACATCACCACCGGCAAACATAAAAATATAACCTGAAGTGGATTTCATATCATCTTGACAGCTTGCAAAATTAGAGTTTGAATACCCCACCACTACAAGATCATCCACATGCCTGTAAACCAATGTATAATCATTTGTCTTTTGCAAGTATCTCATCACTTTCTTAGCAGCTACCCAATGATCTCATCCAGGATTAGAAAGATATCGACCAAGAACACCAATAATATATGCAATATCTGGTCTTATACACACGTGGACGTACATCAAGCTGCCAACTGCACTTGCATAAGGATTATTATCTATGGTCTATTTCTCTATATCACTTTTAGGGCATTGCTCCTTATTAAATTTATCTCCTTTCACTATAGGAGTATCACCACCTTTGCAAGATTGCATATTGAATCTACTGAGCACACTATCAATATAAGCCCTTTGAGAAAGACCCAATAAATGACGAGACCGATAATAACGAATCTCAATATCCAAGACAAAAGATGTCTCTCCAAGATCTTTTATATCAAAAAGTCTTAGAGAGCAACTGTTTTGATCTCACAAATCATTTTCACATCATTACTAGCCAATAAAATATCATTAACATAGAGAATAAGAAATATAAATTTACTCTCACTGATCTTATGACAAATGCATTGATCTATCTTATTCTCTGTAAAATCAAGTGAAGTGACTATCTTATCAAATTTGAGATACCATTGACACTAAACTTATTTGAGACCATAAATATATTTCTTTAGCTTACAAACCAATTGTCCTTTACCACTTTCTTTAAAAAACCCTCAGTTGCTCCATATTAACTTCTTCATCCAAATCGCTATTTAAGAATGTCGTCTTGACATTCATTTGATGCAACTCTAAATCAAAATGAGCAACCAATGCCATAATTGTTCTAAAGAAATATTTAGAGAAAACATGGGAAAAAAGTCTCATTATATTTGTCATAATATTCACCCCCATGATCATATCTCACAATTTTAATGACTTTTCCTCATTGTTTCTTAATCTCAATTTTGAAAATTTTAAACACCTCAATGATATAAGATTTCTCGTTTATCAAGTATAAATGGCCATAACAAGAAAAATCATCAATGAAAGTAATAAAATATTTATTGGCACAAATAGTAGGTGAATAAGGTCCACCAATATCATGGATATTCTTTAGAAGATCTGAACTTCTATTAGCACTTTCCTTTTTATTCTTAGTCATTTTACCCCTTATACAATCCACATAAACATCTAGATCCTCAAAATCAAGAGAATGAAGAATATCATCCTTCACTAATCTTCCAAATCTTTCTCTAGATATGTGACCTAAACGTTTATGCCACAATGAAAAAGATTTTTCTTTAACTAAGGATCGTTTGGCCATAACATTGGTTTCACAAGAAGGACCGCAATCACTAGCATCATCCAAACACAATCTATATAAATTATCGAACAAAACACATTCACCGATCAATTTGGAATCTAAAAAACATATTGACTCTTCCACTACCAATAACAAAATAATAACCAATTTTATCCAAAATAGAAACAGAAACTAAATTTCTCCTCAAAGATGAAACATAAAAGGTGTTCTTCAAAATTAGACAAAATTCATACTTCAATATTAAGCTGATATACAATCTCATCAAAAATCAATTTTCAGACCCCTAAGGTTAGTTTGAAGGTGAACTAGATTTAAAACGTAATCCCTTATACTCCCACTGTGGTTGCACTTCATACTAGTCAACTGACTCATAAGGGTTCCAGCCTCAACCTTATCGGATGCAAAGTACCTATCTTCTATAGCAGCAATGAAAACTTTCACAGTAACATCAATGGACAAACTATTCCTAAGGTATTCATGAATAGTTTCTCTCATAGGTACAAGACTAAAACGATTAGATCTCTCCCACTTGACATGTAATTCATTTTCCTTCAATATTACTCTCACATATGGGTTTAGCAGGCTCATTTTCATAAAGAGCATAATCAATCTCACTCATTCCAAGATAAACAAAATGTCATATTTTCATCTTTTAAAGTTTGCACTAGTCAAAAGTTCAACATTTACAATACTATTGTTGAAACTAAAGGAGACTGTTTGCGACAAAACAAAAGCATGTATTAGAATTTGACTATACACAAAACAAATTTGCAATTTACACAATCTAGAAAATTCTGGCATCACTACAAATTCTCCTTTGGGCAAAACATGCACATTCAATAGAATTTTTAGTTATGAAGTACACAACTAAGATCACACTAATTTCGAGAAGTTCATCCCCTTTAGGCAGATAGACTCTCTAGACTAATACACCTCTAAGCACAAAAAGCTTCATTTTAACAAGCCCTCCCAAAATCAATGCATCTAATAACCCCCTTTGGACAGGTTATTATATACATTAATTTGAAATTTTCATTTCAACTCAACAAGCCCTCCCAAAATCAATGTATCTAATAACCTCCTTTGGGTAGGTTATTATATACATTAATTTGGAATTTTCTCTTTATCTCAACAAGCTCTCCCAAAATCAATACATCTAATAACCCCCTTTGGGCGGGTTATTATATACATTAATTTGGAATTTTATCTTCATTTCAACAAGTTCTCCCAAAATCAATGCATCTAATAACCCACTTTGGGCAAGTTATTAAATACATTAATTTGGAATTATCTCTTTATTCCAACAAACACTCCCAAAACTAATACATCCAATAACCTCATTTAGACAGGTTATTATATTCATTGATTTGAAATTATCTCTTCGCAAAAATTAAAAAATAACTCTACGAATTTCAATAGATATCTCACTTTGGCGGTAACACCCATATCAACCCATAAAATTATTTTTAATTAGAGATTTACAATAGCCTAATTAAAATACATACTAAACACAAATATATATTTCAAAAATATATAAGGTACCAAACATAATATACCTCAATTTTAAGCACATGATTATTTTCTCATATATGTGCAAAACAAATATCTATTTATTTATTAATATCACAAGGTCAATGTCACTTAATAATAAATAGACAAACAATTATATACATAACCCA
>CATIWR010199889.1:0-14807 GCA_949677035.1 Omphalea diandra | reverse complement strand
TCTTCTTCTTCTTCTTCCTTTGCTCTCTCTTTGTTTCTGGTACAACCCACATTTTTTCCCTCAAAATCTGACCCTAATGGTCTGTATTTTTATCTTAAATAAGTCAAAAGATTGGGGCTGGTTTCCTATTGGTTGAAAGTTAAAAGTTTTGCTTTTAGTCCCTCTTCTTCACTCCTTAAGCACTTTCATCCATCTCCTAATTCCTAGATACTCTTTATACTTTTACTTAAGCTCTAAAACACCATTATTTATGATACTATAACATGCACACAACATAAAACAATTTGCCATGCAACTATACAAACGCTACATATATGTTCAAGTGTCTCCAAATGCAACGGTGCTTCTAAATGTTCAAGTGTCCCCAAATGCAACGGTGTTTCTAAATGTTCAAGTGTCCCCAAATGCAATGGTACTTCTAAATGATTATTTATCTAATGCATATGCTCATATGATAATGCCAATGAATGTGGCTAGGGATGTTACATTCTTGGTCCAAAAGTACCATACCTTAGTGTTATTGGTGCATTAATGTATCTTGCTAATTGTACAAGACTTGATATAACATTCTCTATTAGCTTATTAGAAAGATATAGTTCTTCACCAGGTTAAAGACATTGGAATGGTGTGAAAGAAATATTTTGTTATTTACGTGGTACATCAAATATGAGTTTATTTTGTAACATCAACATCTTCATTCATTAGCATTCTCACATGAACATATTCATTGCATAAATGATTTGTAATCCCACATGAATATATGCATTGGATAAACGATCATTTAGATATGTGAATTTGATAAGCATGATGGTGACACTTGCATTATTGCATTTGGGACACTTGAATATAGATGTAATGTTTGTATAGTTGCAAGACAAATTATCTTATATTGTGTGCATGTTGTAATATCACAAATAATTGTATTTTAGAGTTTATTTAAAAGTATAAGGAGCATATAGGGATTAATAAATGGATAGAGGTGATGAAAGAGTGAAGAAGAAGGACTAAAAAATGAATATTGAACTTCCAACCAATGGCAGTGAGACGCCATAATTTTGTCTTATTAGAGTAGGTATACAAATTAAATTTCTTTTCCTTTAGGGTAGATTTAAAAGGAAAAAATGTGAGGGAGTGCAAAAAAAGAAAGAGAGCTAAGAAAGAAAGAAAGAAAAGAGAAGAAGAAAAAGAAGAAGAAGAAGAAGAAGAAGAAGAGTAAGCTAGAAAGGAAGAAACCCTAAGCTTTTCTTGTTTTCAAAAAAGAGGCAAGTGATTTTATCCTCTTCCTACATGAAATTTCTCCCTCATGACATGTTAAACATGCATAATTAGTAAGAACTATAGAGTATTTGAGGTAGAGCTCATGTATGGAAGTTAAAGCTCAAGAGAAACAAAAGCTTATTATATTGATTTTGTTGTTAGAGCAGATTTTTTCACCCACAATTGCATAACCCTAAAAGAGGAATTAGGGAAAGTGTAAGCCATGAAAGCTATAGCTTTATGCCCCATCTAAATGCATGTAAAATGGTTTTATTTAATTTTAAGTGTGTATGAAGATTTAGGGCTCCTTTATTAGGGTTGGTTCACAACTTATCAAAATCTCCTCAGTTTGGTTGTTTTCATAAATTTTGATGATCTTATGTGTTGATTTAGACAAAATGAAAAATATAATTTGTATGATTATATCCCCTTTAAAT
The DNA here is from genome assembly GCA_949677035.1 of Omphalea diandra. NCBI lineage: Eukaryota > Viridiplantae > Streptophyta > Magnoliopsida > Malpighiales > Euphorbiaceae > Omphalea > Omphalea diandra. The sequence goes on along the minus strand of CATIWR010199889.1, from coordinate 13,113 downwards.
TTTTGTGAAATAGTTTTGCTTAATTTGTTGTGCGAAAAGAGATGTTGTTATTTGATTTTGGCTGAATCTAAACTTGACGAAATCAGTTCAATCTCTTAGTTCTATTTTTCAAAAATTTGATGGTCCTATAATGGGAATTTGGTAATGTGACAAACTTGAAAGTTGTATATAATATACATTCTTTTAAAATATTTTTTCTACATATATCATGGTTGACGAGATATTGATCCTTTGTTGCGATTGATTCTCAATGTACTAAAACCTACTCACCCTGAGATTGACCATTTATTTTGGTAACATTACAAACTGAATTAGACAATGTATAAAACATAAAAAAAATGTTCCTTTATGTGCTTTGTAACTAGTGGTAAATCATTTTTGCAATTGTATTTGTACAATTTGACATATGCCCAAGATTGCAAGATCTGATTAGACTAAGATCATATTGAAATAGGGTAGAATTCAAAAATTCACCATATTTTATATAAGCCTCATATTGACTTGAATTTTGAAAATGTTGTATCATTATGTGTCTAGTTTATGTAGAAAAAAGGATTAAGTCATTTGGATAAGTATATCCAAAGTTATTGTTGTAAGAGTGCAACAAGGTCAAGCTTCCATACAAGAATAATAAACTTAAATACTAGGTCCATTTGCATGAAATGTGACCATAGTTGCATATCATACATGCAAACTTATTTTGACATTTTATAATGATATATGTATAAAATTTTAGCATCTCAACACATTGAGAAAACCCAAGAGAAAGATCCAAATCTACCATAAAGGCTAGTCACATCAAAGGTGAGTACAAGCCATAATTAGATTCTAATGTGCGTGTGTGATGATTTTATAATATGGTTATGTTTTATTACATATATATGTGATTGAATTATGACATTTTACATGTGAATACAAGTGAGAATTATATGATCTTAATGATTACTTAGTATACCATTCTGAATGAACACATGCATATGGAACTAAAAGGATGTTTTAATCGACTTGTCAACCATTTGCAAATCACTTAGAAAAGGGACCAATATGTCTTATGGGCTCATGTTATTGAATAAATGATTCACTTGTTATATGATGGCCAACAAAATCAAATGTCATTTGAATCACATGAGTTCTCGACAGAAGTGTATGCCTTGCAAGGTCATGAGAAAATCAGTCTATTACATTTGCACTTGCATAATAAATTCTTATAATTGTAATGTATCCTGATGATATTTGATTATTGGTTATGCCATAAGAATCTGATTATTATTTTTTATTCATTGAATCATAACTCACCAAATTGCAATTATATTTCAAATACTGAAGCATAAGGTTTAGGTATTTAGAGCATACTTGCATAAAGACACATGAAGCATAGGTCATCGGCTAAATTTTAGCTCTCTCTCTCTATCTTGAGCTCTCTCTCTCTCTCTCTCTCTCTCTCCTTATGTCTTATACATATACCTAAATAGAAATAAGTTTTATTGTCGGCAACCTTGAACATTAGTTAACATATATGCACATTAAATACATGTTAGATTGTGTATGCATGATGAGTTAACCCTTATGCATTTAAATTTTTGAACATGAGTATCATGATTAGTAAATGAAAATGGTTTTTACATATTTTATCTATAAAATTTAAAGTCAAAATTAATTAGATAAATAGATGTTGGATATTTATCAGATCCACAAGTAGATTGATCACAAATAAGTTACTTGTTTATGTATAATGGCACACTATATCTTGACATTCTACCAAACAAACTCTAGCTACCACATCATCCAACCATGCTGAAATATTGGTCGTTTATGAAACAAGTTGAGAATGCATATGATTGAGATATTTGAATCAACATATCAAAGAAACATGTAATCTTCCTTTTGATAAAGAGTGTTCAACTATGCTATATGCATGTATTGCACAACTCAAAAGAGGATACATTAAAGAAGATAAAACCAAGCATATTTCACTGAGTTTTTTTTTTTTTTCACACATGAACTTCATAAACAAGGTGTTTTAGATGTGCATCAAATTAGATCCTTTGAAAACTTAGCATATTTGTTTACAAAGAGACTCCCTACAACAACATTCGAGAAGTTGGTGAACAAAATTAGCATACGCTAGCTACGAGATCTTTGTTAGAAATTATGTATTCATGAGTGTGAGATTCTTGTATATGGTACTCTTTTCCCCTTAGCCTAGGTTTTATCCAATTAGATTTTCCTATCAAGGTTTTTAATGACACAACTTTATAAATCTACAAGAACAATGTACTATTTTTCTATCATCAAGTTTTTTTTTTCATAGGGTTTTGTCTTAATGAGGTTTTAACATGGCATGTTCTTTGTAATAGACATTTAAAGGGAGTGTTATGATAGTATTGAATGTTTATTTATATCTCTATAGGTAGAGATTTTTATGAGATAAAACTTAGAAATAGGTTCTTATGAGGTTTTTATCTCTGTAATCATTGACACTATAAATAGGCGTTACAATGAATAAAATAATACACACAAAAATTGTTCTCTCTTTTATTCTTGATTTACTTTTCTTTATTGTATAGTAAACTAGATTTTCTTTATTCACATCATAATTGGAAACAACTATAATTCATTGATCTAAAGTTTATTAGATTTTTATTTTAAAATATTTTTTAAACCTAGTTAAAGCCACAAGCTATGCACCTGTATTCATCGACCAAAATAAAATGTGGTAAAATATTATGAAAGTTCTTGTGTGTGTATATATATATATATATATATATATATATATATATATATATATATATATATATATGATTCTATATTATGAAAGTTCGTGTGTGTTAAAACAATTTTGTACATGTTGAATAATTATTTTATTCTTTCATTTTTTAAAATTGTCATATTATGTTTATAAATTGAAAATAAATTAAAAAAGAATAAATATGATATGAATTTATTTTAAAAATGATTACATTTTAAAATAGAAAAAACTAAAAAATATTTTATTTCATATTCAAATAATATATAAAGTTGGAATACAATATGAATTATATATTATAATTAAACAGTACCTTTAAATTAGATAACACATAAGAATTTTTTTTGAAATATGAAAAAATCAATATAAAATTAAATTGTTTAATTTTATTTATTTAGTATTACATCAAATTCACAACAAGCACAACGTTTAAGTTAATAGCTTATTTACGTGAAGTTTCAATATAAAACCTAATTTATATATTTTTTTTCTCAATTTGAGTTTCATATTATTACACTACTGCAATGGTTTAAGTAATCTTATCCTGTCAAGTAGTTGGTTACTCATGCAACTGTGCTCTGATAGTAAAATGCAATGTTTTTCAAACCAAATTGGTAATTGAATTAGTTTTATAATTGGTTCTCGATTCAGTCAATTCAACCGGTTTGGTTCACACCATAAATAATGGTCTTCATTTGTTAAGATCTCCCCTTGATGGATGATAGTCTTCATCTATTTCCATATTGGACAATCTTCATCCATGGTAATAAAAGATTTCAATTCTTCTAAATAATGACAATTGAAGAGCACAATTCCCATCCAAGAAACTTTAAAGCTTGGGTAGATATTCAAGTATCAAATACCTTAATTGAGGGCATGTAATCTCATCCATGGGTGCTTCTTGTTCTTCTTCATCATGCAATTTTGTTCATGGTTGCTTCTTGTTTTTCTTCATCCTCTTTACAATAATTTTCTCCATTCTTTTACAGCTCAAAATACGTATTATTTGTAGATTTTGGAAAAGTTTTTCTGTGCTAGGTAAGAAAACATTTAAGTAGTTCTTAATCTTTTATCTTTAATTCTTCTTGGTTTTAAAGGGTAGTGATTCCTAGCAGAATCTTGAACCTTACATGCTTCAGATCTATCAACAATTTATCCATTTTGGTGTGTTTCATTTCAAGGAAGATAAAAATGGCGTTATGGGTATGATGAAGATGAATTTTAAGAAGAATAATGTTGTTGATCTGAAGAGAAGGTAGAAAAATTAGCTTCTAAATTAAAGGATGTTGGTTATTTCATTAATTGATAAATCTTGATTGAGGAATTATCGAGATGGAACAAATTGATTGACAAATCTTTGTAAGTAAAATTGGGTATTTCGCAAAATCAGATGCTATTCGGTTCAAATAATTATCGGTTCCACTGATTGTCTTTAAGCTTTTATGATTTTTTTTTGGTTTGATAACCATCCGATTTTGAGTATGATTGTGGACCAAATAGCTGACCGATTCTCAATTTTATCGATTCAATCGGTTGGTTTGATCTAATTTTAAACACCATGGTAAAATGTATCGACTCTCAAAATTGTGCTGGAGTGCAGATCTCTCAATTTATCATAATTTAGGGAAGAAAAACTCATAGATTGGCCTGATCTTACTTAGAGTTACAATTTTGTCCTGATGTGAAAAATTCAATTCAAATTGACTCAAAAAAATAATTTTAATTTAAATGAAAATTTAAAATGATTCTAATGTGAATAATCTAAAAATTTTTGAATCAAACTTAACTCTAAATTGAGTCATGATTAATATGAATTGTTAAAATTTAAAGTAATCAATAGTCCATTTTGTGCTGATTATAATTTAATATTTTTATTTAAAATATTTATAAATATTAATAAATTAAAATATTCATCACATAAATAAATAACATATATTTTCTAAATATGTATGTAGATATAGGTGAGGGCAAGGTAGATATGGGTATGGCCAACTGGTGATTTGGGTTAGAGAGGTGTGTAGTGTTGGGTAAGGTGTGATTTGGGTCAGCGAGGGTATAGTGTCACTTTATGCCCAATGGCATGGTGCTCAAAGATGATTGTACTTGGAGATGTAGGGTGATGAGATTGTATGACAAAGAGGAGTTATAAGTGCAGGTAGGGCACATGGACAAGGTGGATGACAAAGTGGATTCTAGAGATGAAATTGCTCAAAATGTGATGAATATTCCTTGCGATTTGTGCCAAAAAACTTTTTTGGTAACGGCAAAGAGGAGAGTATTTATAGTGTTGCCAGTTTAATTAGAACCTTGATTTGATGACACTTGTCAACCATCTAAGAGTCTTATGTGGATGAAAAAGTAATGGGCTATAAAAGCTTTTTCTAGCATAAGCCCATAAATGAAAGTTTTGAATATACTAACTGGCTCGAAGCTTGTGTAAATATATTTAACCTATTATGACATATGTTTCAATCATCTACATTTTACCCCACAACGATGTACTGCAATTCATGGCAAAACATCATGTCTTATCAGTATCATCATTATGTTGTTTTATTTTTATTGTTCATGTATTTATTTATTAATATATTATCTCAATTATTATTATTATTATTATTATTATTATTATTTTATGATTGTGCGTTTATAAGATAAAGGGGAAAGGTCACTAGAGATAATTTATGGGTGGACCATAAATTATTTTTGTTCTTTCTTTTTTTTGAAAATAATTTTATGATTGTGAGTTATATGCCCCACATGGCGAGGGACATTTATCATACAAAGTCATGCCTAAGTCTTGCAAAACATAAATTATGCGAAGACAATATGATTGATTCAATGGCAATAATTTTGCACAAAATCATAAGTAAATATCATTAAGTAGCCAAAGAAAAGCCTAAACTCCAACATATCATGCGAATATAGAATGATGGTATGTCATTCCTCATGGAAGGGGAAAATGACTTGTGTGTGATGACAGATGTGTGCTATATGAAGAGCCCTTAAGCTACAAGTGCACATGTCAGAAGTAATAAAGTGTGCTTTGTGAATATGGATATTGTTCCTACGAGGATCAAGTTTAAGTACGAAGTTTTTTATGTTTTACATTATCTAGAGAAACAATAATAAATGACAATTGAAATTGTAAATAAGAAAATGAAATGAACACTTGTAGTAATGGGAAACAATCAACAAAGAAAAGTGGCCAGAGGTTCAACTTCACTTGGTGACTTTCACAATACAAATTTGTCTGCTTAGCGATGAAATTTTTTGTCACTAAGGTGGCAAATTATGTCGCTAAGACAACTTAATGACATAAGAATATTTATTGCTAAACTAGTTTTGTCGCTAAATTGGTGGTTGTCAAGGCTTAGTGATAAAATTTTAGTTCATATCTAAGGTTAGCGAGGGAATTGCGACGAAAAATTTCATCACTAATCTGTTGCTAATGTGGCACATTTTCACTACTATTTCATCACATTCCATGGGTATTTTGTTGCTAATCCATCAATAGAATTTTATTTAGTATTTTTTATATTAAAATTTTGATATTATTAATTTTTATATTTAAAATTGTATTAAAAATTAATATTAAAAGAACATAATATAAAAATATTTATTTTTAAATTAAAATAAATTGTATTATATTTATAACAGCATTGTACATACAAGATACATAAATATAAAAAAAAAACGTAATTATTTTCACCCTGATCATTTGGGTCCATAAAATAATCATCCTCTATAGGTGAAGGAGATCCTAGTGGAATCTGACCATGCATCTTTGCTAACATAGAAGTTAGCGTTTGTTGCATGCTCTCCTGCATGGCAGTAAATCGCTAATCAAACTCATGCTAAAGCTGCCCCGAAGCTCTTTTTGAACCTCGTCTCAAACTTGCATCCTAATGCGCAACACTATTTATGGATTTGAAGTTATATGTGATGTGGTTGAGTAAGAGTCAGTGCAAGAAGGGGGATGAATTGATGTTGCCTTGGAGCAAAGTCCATACACTATGCTCTTCTTCAATCCTCTAATAACATCCATGTACACCTGGTCACTGTTGATCGCTTGAGTTTCCATAGAAGCCTCTGGTATTTGTGAAGTAGTGTTAATAATACCTTTCTCTATCACAACCAAATAAATATGAATAATGATTATGAATTATAATTAAAGTTATTATAATAGCAATTTTTGAAAATGAAAAAAAGTGCACTAATTTTTTTTTGCACTAATTTTTTTTTAACTCAATTAGTGTCATGTGATTTTTTTATCAAAAAATTGATTATCACTCTTTTTAACATGTTTCTTTTTGAAAACCTTATAATTTGTGGCTGGACGTTTCAATTCTTTCTACTGAAATAAAATTTTATTATTTTAGTAGAAACATTCTATAATTAAATAAAAAAATAAGTAAATAAACTAGCCAAATCTATGAAGTGCTCAATGAATAATGGTTATATGGCAAGACGGACCAGTACCAACACTGGTAGGCTCTGTGCATCTGTTCCTAGAAGCTTAGGCAAAATGAGCTTGAAATTTCAGCGTGTCCCATTTTTGCTTCCATAAATTCCAAATATATTTGGAAATGCATTTTGGCCTATTACCATATCTCCAGTGGGATAAAGTATTTGAATACGGCCTAGCAAGCTATATGCTCCTATGCAATCTTGACTATGGTCTCCATAATGGCATCCAAAAAAAAAAAAAAATTACACAATATAATAAAATAAAATTTGAGCACATGAATTAAAATTATATTCCTCCTAATAGAAATCCTTGGTGTCTATTGACACCGTTGTCCAAGTATAGCCTTTAGGGTCCAATCAGTCCTTTAAAATTGAGGAAACACAATTGAAACACCGATTTTTTAGGATTAAACTGGAAAAGAAAAAAAGCACAGTTGTATAATATATAACCAAATACACACACACACACATGATGAGATTATTATAACATTGCACCTTGTACCAACGACCTGTATCTTAGGTCAATGAGATGATGAAGGATCAACTGTAGATGAAGTAGAAGTATCATAGATAGGTGACCATACAGGTGCAGCGGGTGGTGAAAGAGGTGATGGAGGCAAAGAATATGCAAGTGATGTTGCAACTGGTGGAGCTAAAGGAAATGAAATGGGTTGATCGGATAGTGATACATAAGGTGATGAAGAAGAAGGCCTATCATGTTGGCCTCGACTAGTACCTCGACCTGATGAACTCCCATGATATCGATCATTCCCTTGCATCCGTTGAAATATATAAATATGCATGTTTAGAAACTCAGTTACATTCAAGCAATATAATATAAATATTATAAAAGGAGTTGTGATAATATTATCTTTAATCACTGTCAATGCTATGTAAATTAACATCATCATCATCTAATTCTTCATTTTGTGACACATTGTCCTCATTGTCACTCTCGTCAATATCAACAAATGAATCTATTAGATCAATCAAGCTCATTTATTGATCTTGAACCTGAAGGTCGATTTCATGAATCTTTGTGTCATCATCTTGGGAAGGTTTACTATTGATAGTTGGAACTTTTACCATATATCTAACTTGTATTTTGCGAATAACCCACTAATTATTCTTACCCTACTTTAAGTTAGGATATGTGGCATTATACACCTATGTTTCTTGTGACTTGTATTTGTTGTGACATGAGGACAAATGGTTCATACTTATTAAATCTTTTTTATAGTTCATATAAATAAGTTTGTATTGCTTATGAACTATCATACTAACATTTGGTCTAGGCTCAAACCACTTGTAATTGAATAAAAAAAATTCTATTATAGGGCAATACAAGATACTCTAACTCTAAAACTTTAGTTAATTGACCATAATAGTCACTCTCATGAACACTATAATTTATGCCCTTTTATGTAAACTCGACAATTATTAGTTACTCTATTAGAACCATGCGCTTTGAAGTGAAATTTCCAACTTTTGATATAATATCTAGGATATGACTTTACAGTATGTAATGGACCTTTTGCCAAATCCTTGATGAAAATGTTGGTAACACTATTTGATCGATTATGTGTTGACAATTTATATTAATTCAACAACTAAGCATTAAATTGTGCTACACATACCTAAAAATGACAAGTTTATCATGCATTGTATATACTCACATATTGATTGAATGAAACTACAAAATCATTCTCCATATATGCAGCAACTTGGTTGTCAGCAATTGTTAGGTAACTTTATCGTAACCCTGACAGTAAATGCTTCACATCACATATAAAAATCAATAGAGATTAGCATATACAAGTGCAATTCCATATTATCAAATAGAAGTAAAAGATGAATTCTTACTCAATAAAAGGTACTTCTTCCTCATAGTTAAGTAGAATGTATGAGTGTACATTATGATATTCTTTATTAGTCAGCGTTCTTATTTTGAAGCCTCCTAATGGGCGACTTATAGGTTTGAATATACTAAGCATCCCATCATATTCTTTTTAATCTCCTATGCATTTATGATTATTTTGGGGGACTTTTTGATGTTGTGTATTAATATGGGCCTCAAAGTAGTGTGCAAAGAAAGTTGAAGCTTCTTCAACCAAATATGCATTGTATATCAAACCTTCATGTTATTTTTTAACTTTAAAGGTACCTTTCAAATGGATATATCTATCAATATTGAACTGGACTTACAATTCTCACTTCATATGAAAGATGAATTGAAAGATGTTCTATATAGTTAAAGAAAGTTAAGGAAAATATATGTTCAAGCTTACATAAAATAACAAGAATTCACTTGCTTCAGCCACTTCATATCATCCACACATATAATATTTGAAGTTAAATCCTTAAAGAAAAGGCTTAACTTTATTAATGCTTGCCAAACATATATTGGAAACAGCTTTCGAAATGTAATTGGTATCAAACGTTGCATGAACACATGACAATTTTGACTTTTCAGTCCAAACAACTTAAACTTTTACATATCCACACATTTACTTATATTTGAGACATATCCGTCTAAAAATTGCAATCTTTTAACCCATTAATATAGAGCTATTTTTTCCCATTTGTCAAGGGTGTAACAAGCTTTAGGATATTTTCTAGTTATAAGAACACAATATAATTCTGCTCTTCATCAAAACTTTTTCAAGTCTTCCCTTGATTTGGCATGATATTTCATTTTTCCTTCCACACTCATCACCATATTAAACACATTATCAAAAACATTATTCTCAATGTACATCACATCCAAATTATACCTAATCATATTGGTCTTCCAATATGATAGATCCTAGAATATGCTTCATTTTCTCCAGCCAGTGACTTTTGAAATTAGTCTATTCATATCACAACCATCCATATCAGTGACATTTTGCAATCCTTATTCCTCTATCTCTGTTAATATCTCATATCCAAACCGGATTAATGGTGCAGTGGCAGTCACAATTCTATTTATAAGAAAGGATATTTTGTTCCTCCAAAATGATGGTCATCAATTAAAAATTTATGTTAGTTGTCAAACCACGATGTCAACCTTTTCTTAACAGAGTAAATGCATCTGAGTTATCCATGTAATAAAGACATGACAACTTCCTTGATGTACTCCACCTTGACAACATAGAATATGCAGGAAAATCACTAATTGTCCACATCAATGCAACACATAGTTGGAAAGTTTATTTCTTTGACACAACGTAGGTTTGAACCCCAACTTCCTACAACTTTATCTCTGTAATGAATGGTTGCAAGAATACATCTAGCATTTTCTTTGGATTCCTAGGTCCCAGAACTATCATAGTTAAAATCGTATATTCTTCTTTCATAGACATCCATGAGGATAAATTAATATAGAGTGACTATTACAAGCCAAGATGAATATTGTTATCCTGATTAACTGAATGGCTAAAACCCATGTTGGACTAGGATGGTTAATCCTAAGTCTAGAACCTCTTTTAATATTGACAAAGGAGATTGATCATTACTAATGTTTTTATTAAGTGTTGATTTTGCAGAAAAATAAGTCTTTCAAGTTAAGTTGGAAGAAAATCTCTCTAACTCCAAAGTGACTCGCGATCGCAATTAAGGATTCACGACCGCGACTCTTGAGAAGACTTGCCAAAAATTTGACAGACTAAATCGCGGAGTCATTCTCGGTTGCGAACAATCAAAATAAAGCAAACCAAAAATGACAGATGAATTCGTGGTATGTGTGGCATCAGAGTCGCGATTGCGAATTACAAAAAGCTTCAAAAGGGAAAGAAGTCCACAATCAAAGCTTGATAAGTGTCCTAGTAAACCATTGGAAGTCAAAAATTGCGAAGGCTACATGCTGGTAGCAACCGCGATTTGAGAAGTGAAAGTTGCACAATTTGGCAAGTTGTTTCACGGTCAGGATCGCTGTCTGTATAATGAAAATCATGACCGCGACTTATGTTGGCTGAAGAAACACAATGGCTATATTTTCTTAAAGCACTAATGAAAAGCTGCCACGTGAACTAGTCGTTATACACAAAGCCACAATTTTTGACTTTCGTAAGGAAAATGTGAACTAGCCTCGCAACTTTTGACTTTCTTAAGGAAAATTGGAAATCACCAATGGGAAGTTAACACATGGACTAGTCGTTAGTCTCTTTGCTAGAATTTATGTATAAATACTCCACCAAACATTAATAAATGAAAAAGTTAAGAAATTCATTATAAAGAGAAAAAGCTCTCAATCTTTGCTACTCATTTCTTTCAATTTTCTTTATAAGATTGTTAATTGTTAGGTGTGAGCATTAAACACCATATTATAAGGTTGTTGTGTGAGCCTGTAAAACATGTCGAGATAGGTTTTAGTGTGAGCCTTTAAAACACTTGTGATAGGTTTTAGTGTGAGCCTTGAAAACACTTGTAAAAGGTTTTTGTGTGAGCCTGTAAAATACAAGTTGTAAGGTTTGGTGTGAGCCTAAACACTAAGTTGAGTGTAAGCTTATAAAACATTAGTGATTGAGTGAAGTACCTAATTGGTGAATTGAGGAGTGGACGTAGGGTTGGTTAATACTTGAACCACTATAAATCGTTTGTCTCAATCTTCCCATTTTTCTTCCTCACTTATTTGTTTTTAGAAATTTTCATACACCAATTCAATCCCCCTTCTTGGTGCAAGGGGCCAACAACCCATATGTGTATAGTCTAAGTCTTACATTCCTATATTCAGTTGTAAATGTCGGATGCATCTTATTAAAATGCTTCCACGCTTTTGTGTCTGAGTAATACCTCATCATGCCATCTCATATCTTTAGTCGTGGCTTTAGATGCATACAACCTTTGTAATCTTAGAGTGACTAGAAAGTAATACATTTTCTTAGAAGGAACTATCAATTTTCACTTAGAACTTCCAAGACTAGATGGTTTATAATGTGAAAATGCATCAAACTTGCAACTAAGCAACTCACTATCTTCTCTCTAATAAAGCATATAATTATTCTTACAATAATGAATCTTTTATACAAGTAAACCCATTCCTTGTACCAATTTCTTTGCCCTATAGAAGTCCTTAGTCATAACATTATTTGCCAGTAACAACTCTTGAATTAATTAACATATATCATCATAACACCTTTCAGACATATAATGTTCTACCTTAATGTTCAACAATCAAGAAACAACTAACAATTATGAATAGGTACTACATCTAGGCCATTCTTCTTTATCTGCAGCCTACAACATGTTATAAAAATGTTGCATTTTAACATTTGGTGATTCCTCTACATCACTTGCATGAAATGACTAACCAACAACATCAAATATTATTTCACGGTAACTTTTATAAAAGTCATAATCCATAACAATAGGAAAGTTTGTTTGTTTTGCACTAACTGATGTTTCTAAATTTGCTCTCACATATGGTTCACCCTGTCTAAACCATTGATAATATCCAGGTACAAATCCATATTTAGCCAAATAGTACCTAATCATTTCAACTTCATCATACTGTTGATTTTGACACTTCCTATAATTACATAGACACTATTGGCCCTAGGCACCAAGAAGGGGGGTTGAATTGGTGTATAAAAAAAAATTTTAAATGAGGATAAAAAAGGGTATAAAAGAAGAAACACAATTTATAGTGGCTCAAGTATAATCGACCTTACATTCACTCCCCAATTTTCTGCAATTGGGTGTTTCACTCACTTAAAATGGTGTTTCCATGGTCACACCTAACTTTTACACTTTGTGTTTTCAAGGCTCACACAACTACTTTTCTTACAAGTGTTTTCTAAGGCTAACACTAAAACGTCTCTTAAGTGTTTTCACCAGCTCACACTAAAACCTTTCTCTAGTGTTTTTACAGGCTCACACTGAAACCTATTACGATTTGTGTTTATGCTCACACCAAATAA